>OY759165.1:3439349-3619349 GCA_963662125.1 Diplazon laetatorius | reverse complement strand
AAATTCTTAAGAAAATATTTTTGCATTTCAAATAGCCAGCCCTTTCATATGATACCCCACATGATACATGAAATAACAATTAGCTCATTTTCTTCGAAAAAGTGAGAGAAAGCAAAAAAAAAAAATTCTCCGTCTCATTGGTTCATCAAAAAATTATCATAATTCGTGGAATCAAAAAAAAAAAGAATTGTCACGATATTATCATCTTACAAACGATGGAGACCCAAAAAAAAACCCAATCGTTAACCCCAAAAAACTCAATAAACTCGAAGCTCACAAAGAACGATAAGGCTCTGGCAGCAGGGGGGGGGGGGGGCGATGGCACAACGAGTGGGGAAACGTAAAAAAACTCCCCCCCCCCCCCCAAGCGCCAAGTGATAAAGGCGTACCGGTGGGTGAAGGTACACCGTCGAAATGTAACTACCCTCGGGTCCCCCCTGCGGGGGTGGTGCCTGTATGCTCTTCGTGTACAGACGGAACAACTCACGTGGGAGAAAGGTGTGGATGGGTGGGGGGAGGGGGGGGGGTCGAGCGTGGAAAGGGCGGACGGGGTGGAGTAACACACAAGCGGTTGGCGGGATAACGGTCGAGCGTTTCGGAACGTGGATCACGCGGGAACCTACCCCTTGTAAACCCACCCCCACAATGACTGTGACCGGGTAGGGGCGGAGAGGGAGGCTCGGTTGGGGAAGGAGGAGGGTGCGGGGGGAGGAGGTGATATCGTGAAATAGAACAAAGAGCTCGACGCCCACCGCAAACACTCAACCCTGAGGGAAACACGGTGAACGAAAAGGAGAAAAAGAAAAAAAAGTGAAAACGATAAAAAAAATTTTTTTTTCAAATGAATAAAAAAAAAACAAATTTGTTAAATAAAAAAGGAAAAAACAGAGTGCAAGAGAATTCGAAAGACAGAGAGAATTTTGCACGTGGTTCACAAAAGTAGGGAATGGGAAAACAAAAAAAAACAAAAAAAATTTGGCCAGAACCGGTACAAGGTCCACGTAATAGACGACAGCCACTGTTCGAGTTTCATTTCGTCGTTCGTTTTTAACTCGTATGTACATCCATATGTGTATATATATATATATATATATATATATATATATATATATACACACACATATATTCTAACTCTCTTGCGTTCTCTTTTTCTTCTCTCTTGGCACGTGCACGGTCCGACGCGAACATATCATACGCGTTTTCCGGTTTACACGCATATATATTTATGTGTATATACATATATATATATAGATACACAGAAAGCGTGCTTCACTCTCATTCGGTGGCAGACACGTAGTGCCGGGAGAGTCTCTCGTTCCACCGTCGTCCGGCAACACGGCCATTGTTAATTATCAATATTTCGCGTACACGATGAACCACGAGGGGGGGGGGGGGTTCGCCGTGTGTATTCCGCGACGAATGGAAACGGGGTGCCAACGTTGGCAAGGGAGAGAAGGGCAGGGGGGTGGTGGGGGAGGGGATTGAGAGTCGAGCGACGTGAAAAGCGAGAGAAGAGAGATGACGAAAGAGAGAGAGAGAGAGAGAGAGAGAGAGAGAGAGAGAGAGAGAGAGAGAGAGAGAGAGAGAGAGAGAGAGAGAGAGAGAGAGAGAGAGAGAGAGAGAGAGAGAGAGAGAAAGAGAGAGAGAGAGAGAGAACAGCCGCGCAATATTGTACGGACGCACGAGAACGTCGGGGGAGTAGTTATTGAAATTGAAACATTTGAACACAACGACGCGGCGTTAACGTTCGACGCTACGGAGAACCGTCGACATCGCATTCCGCGTTTCCACCACGCGCTTTACCGTTCGTCTTTTTTTTTGGTTTTTTTTTTTTTGGTTTTTTTTATTCTTTGGCCGAGGCGAGCACCACACTGACTTTGGGCGACCGACTGGCCGGTCCGATCGCACGTTGACCGTTTCTACCGCGACGAGCTTATGGCCCGTTTTTATTTGATGTTTTTTTTTTTTTTACTTTTTTTATTCGACCGAGCGAAGGGGGAAAAAGGAGGGAGGGAGGATGGGTTTTGCTCGGGGAGGAATGAGGAAGCGACAATCGGACTTTGGCCACTGGAGGTTATGTGTTAATCAAGCGAACGAGACTCGCGGAAATTAATCGACTCGGGATTAAGCTTTTTCGTTTTTTTCGTTCTTTTTTTTTTTTTTTTGCAGCATTGCAAGTTGAAACTTGCAATTCTGTTCGTCTGTACAGAGTGAACGTAGATTTTTCTACGTGGATATCAACGATTTGAAAAAAACAAATGAAAATGGTTCCTTATTGAAGAGCTTTGGGCACTACCTGCGATTCGGATAAAACAAATTGCAAGTTTTAAACTTGCAACGTTTCATTTTTATTTTGTGATATTCGTATAAAACATTACTCGGGTTGACGAAAAACCATGGAAATACACGCAGAATCGAATTGAAAGGGGAAAAAAATAGTGCTCGTAATATTTTTTTCGGCGTTAAAATATTGTATCTAATATTTGTCTCTTTTTTTTTTTTTTGTTCTTTCGCTTTTATAATTCCAGCTTACGGACCGATGAGTCCGCATCCGGGATACGGAATGACCGGTGTCCAGGCCGAGTATCCGGGCAACACTTACACGCCTTATCCGACACCCGGTTACAACTGCGGTGGCAGTTATCCCGGTGGTTCGGTCACGTCCGGTTATCAGATACCAGCCGGTTATTCCCCGGCCCCGTGTTACAGCATGCCACCCCCGCAACACACCATCGGAGGACTGGACAAGCCATCGGGCAAGGACGACGGGTAAGCCGATCGCGATTCGTTTAATCGAATTTCAATCAATCGAATTATCAATCACGAGCCGAAAGAAGTGCGGAACGTTCGGACTCTCATACGTTAAAATCCATTCGTCAATGGATTTTAAAAACGTAACACTACACATTTGACAAAACAAAGTTCAATGACTTTCTATTTTCGAGTCAATGAAAAAATTTCAAAAATTCATGATGAGTGGATCGCAAGATATTCAGATTTTTGCGAAAAAAGTCACAACTGACCCGGTAGGTAGGTGAAATATCCCACCGGATTCCACGTGAAATTCTGAGAAATACGTACATCCTCAGATTTTTCCGATAACGCTAATTTTCCTCGGTGAATTTTTTTTTTTTTTTTTTTTTCGATGAGAAAAATAATTTTTTTTTTTTTTCGTCATCCTTCAAGATCTGGGTGTGCAAACGTTTGTAGTGAACGAGTTTTCGTTCGTAGTGAGACCGAAAAAAAGTAATGGGACTTTGAACGATTTTTATAGCCCAAAAGTTTAAAAAAAACGAATCCAACGGTTGATTCACACTCTGATACGTTTGTAGTAGAATCCAAGGGTTGATTCACGCAGCGATACGTATGCAGTTGATTGTAGTAACCGAGAGTTCGTTTTTCTCTCGGTTTTCAAACCGATAATCAAATATAAAAATCTTGAGAGTGCAGGTAGCTAAAAAATAAGTTCACACATCGTCTTTCATTTTATACAAAATAAAAACTAAAAACTTACCAAAACAAATAACAATCAATGTTACACAGAGTTCATAAAAAAGAAAAAAAAAAAGAAAAAGAAACACAAATTCTTATTTTTCACGCGAAAAGGGTGCAAAATCGCGGATGACCGGAAAACCGATGGTTCGACAATTTTCATCGACGTTGCAAGAGCCCCCCCCCCCCCCCCCCCCCGCGTCGCCAGCCCGGAAGCTCGGTTCGACATACCGCGTGGCCCTCTCCTCGACGTCACCATTTTGTTAATTAAAGTAATTACTCTTCGTGGCGAAAGTGCCAACCTTATTCTAATTGACGCGAAAAGCTCGGTGGTTGGTTACGACGATGGCGGGGGAAGGGGTGGGGGGTCGGCGAGGTAGCCGCGAGAGAGACGATGGGACGGGGATGAAGTCGAAGGAACGTTGGAGAACCGACGGAGGATAGTATAGCCAAAGGGTGGATGAGGTCGCGGGAAACTCGCGATCTCACGAGGGCCGGGGGAGGAGGGGGAACGGTTCGAAGGGGATATAATCGGTTGCCACCGCACTGGATTACGGAGGCCGAGATCCGACGTCGTGTCTGCGTTCCCACAAGGGGGCGCCAAACTCCGTAGACGCTAGAAACCATCAGAAACGTTCGCGCGACCTTCATTGACCTCCGTCGGTTTTTTGTCGGTTGTTTTCGGAGTTGACGAAAAATTTGAAGAAAATATTTATAGAAAAAAAAATAAGGAAAGTAAAGGAACGCAGCAGGTTTTCCCTGAAAAACCGCTGCGTTCCTTTTTCATTGCGTTTCATTTTTTTTTCTATAGATATTTTCTTCAGATTTTTCTTCAACCCCGAAAACAACCCCATCGAGATTCGAAGATCCGAGAAAGGTCTCTCCTGAATTCATCGCGATAAAGCTGTTTCTCATTCTTTCAAAATGTTCATTGTTTGGTTGATTACGTCGGAAAAAATAAATTACAATGAAAAAAAAGAAAGAACAAAAACAATTAAGCGTCAACAAAGAAAAATCATTCATTAGAGTTTGGATGTTGATCAAATGTTTATTTTGTAAGAAAAACAAAAAAATTTACCCAAATCTCGAATCAACGCCAGCGAAGCCGCAAACAACAGCTAGTTTCACATGAAACGATGATAATTCGGAAATTTGGTGAATTTCACGGTGGTCACCGGGGCGATTTTTTTTTTTTTCCGAGCGAGAACTCGTTGCAATCTTTCTCGAATGAATTTTCCGTGAACGAGTGATGTGCGGTAAAACGGGAAATAGAATTACGAGGAATTTTGCGGTACGTTGCCGGAGGGTTGAACGAGCTTCCAGTCAATAGCGATACTTCAACGTTATTAATGGTCCCGGGCCAATATAACCGCCTAATATAGCAAAAGCTTCGAGTTCTAACCGTATTAAGTTTATATTGCAGTACACACACTCCCACACAGACGTCAATATATATATATATATATATATATATATATACATATAAATGTATATAAAATAAGTTTCGCGTCTCCTTCGTTCCCGCAAACTCGGACGTTTATTGGCCCGGCAACTGGCGTGTCCGTCGGTCTCGCCGTTCGGATCCGATAATTTATATCACGCGAATTTCGTTCGGTTTGTTCGGTTACACGTGCGATACAACCGAATAACACACACACACACACACACACACACACACACACAACCTTCGTTCGATTGTAAAAAAATGAAGACCCACGAAATTAACGTCGACCCGGAATAGTCGGAGAGACCGGGGCCAGAAGTAACAGAGGTAGATTGTAACAGTGCGATAAATCTCGAAATAAGCTACACCTGAAAACAAAATAAATAAACGAAATACAAACAACGAAAAATCTTTTAATCGCACAACAATTTTGTCGCAAGCTCCCCAATGACAAACTTAATTTCATGCATTTCAACCGTATCGCTAACAAAAATGTCATCGTTCGAGAAACGAACATAACATTTATTCCACTGGAAAATCCATTCCGACAATTGTCTTATCACATTTTGAATTCAACATTTCATTCGTAAATAAATTCCAAACAAAGAAGAGAATAAAAATTGCTTCTCGAAATCAACGATAACATTTGTTCCACCGTTAAATCAATTTCAACAATTGCTTCCTCAATTGCGAATCCAACATTTCATGCGTATATAATTTTTTTTTTTTCAAAATTGAAGAAGAATAAAAAAAATTGTTTCTCGAAATCAACGATAACATTTGTTCCACCGTTAAATCAATTTCAACAATTGCTTCCTCAATTGCGAATCTAACATTTCAACCGTAAATAAATTATTTTATAAAAATTCTTCAAACAAACAAACAAAAAAAAATCATTTGTTACGCTATTGTGCATTAGATAAACGTAAATGTGCAGAGTGAATCCGCGATTGTTGGTGAGTTAGGTAAAATAACGTGGAGAGGTCGTTTGGGCTTGGTTGGGAAAAGGGGCTATTTCTCGTACGAGGATTTAGCTCGTTAGGGATGAGGTCGAGATCGGTTCGAGGACAGCCCGTTATCTCGTCCATACTGGATTATATACATAGGTTATGGGGTTGGGATAGTGGAAAAGCTCTTATACAGAGTTTGGTTGAGGCGGTTGGGGGGGGAGGGGGGGATAGACGCACTAGAGAGAGAGAGAGAGACGGGGGGCGAGACGGAGGCCAAAAGAGAGATGGAGAGAGAGAGAGAGAGATAGAGAAGAGGCTGAGAGAAGTGGTTAGACGGTCGGGGAACATAGGAATCCGCAGAGGTAGAGGTACGCCGACGGCGTGATTGCACTCAAGTCCTCCGACCGTCCGTGGGCTACCCCCTCGACTCTGAGAGGGAGCAAGGGTTGGGGGGGGGGGGGGGGAGGAAGGGGGTTAGTCTCTCACTGCTGCTTCCCCGGCAATATCGCGGCCACTCAAGGGTCATCCAGGTTTCGAGCTTTCTCATAGCTCCTGCTCAGCCACCATCACCACCCAGGCACCTCCCCACCCCCCACCCTCTCGCCACCGACGATGGTCCCCCGTTAGCTTGAGAATCGCATCGAGAAATACCATTCGCAAACTCACCCCTCCCGACTATTCAGCCCCCTCTAGCGTGAAAAACGTCCGACACGCCGTGGAAAATTGTCGTGGACTTTGACTGTCCATTCTTGACCCCTTGTGGTCACACGGGGTCCACTGGACCCCAGGCCAAACTTCCAGGGATTTATCCAATGAAAAATACAATTTTTTAACATTATTTAGTTCGTTTGTACGGAACGCTTTAATTTTTCCATCATCGACCGAAAGTCTTGAGTTCAAATCTCGAAATAAATATACTTTTTTCAAAATTCATTGAAGCTCGAGTTTTCTTTCTCATGGATATAATATCTCAAGAGTAAACACGGCGTAAGATTTTTTTACTGTATGGCAGTAATTACATTTTCGAAGAATTATTATTTTTTTTTTTTTTTTAAGTCTCAGATTTCGTGATTTTTTTTTCCATCGTGTTTTGACTTCTTAAAAATGTTATATAGAAGACAACAACTTTTGGATTGTTTGGAAAACATGTTAAATTAAAGTTTTGTGCAAGAATGGAGATGGATTCGGTTTTTGTGAGTGGGGTACCCTGGACCCCATGTGACTGACATGTTATTATTATTATTTTTTTTTTTTTTGTATTTTTGCGTTTGATCGAATTAATCAGGGTATGAATGATGAACGTAGGGTGTAAACGAGTTGATGGATTATCTGTTCCGAAAAACGCAGTATGAATGTGAGGACGAGGCAATCGTTGAATTACTCGCCTCGGGGAAACCCGCGCGGCCGCGACGGCAAGGAGCTCGTTCAGTGTCCCACGTCATCGTGTGACGGCATGGGTCATGTATCGGGGAACTACGCTACCCACAGAAGGCAAGCCCTCCCAATTTGACATCGACGTCTCCTCTGTCCCCGACCCCTCCCCCCCCCCCCGCCTCGCTCTTCCCCATTTTTATTTTTTTTTGTTTCACATTATTATCCATCAACGTAAAATTACTGTTTCAATATTTTTATTGATTTTATGTTTTATCAACCCTTTTCAGTCACACTGGGTAAATTTTACTCCAGCGGTTTTTCAACCTGAAATGTGTCACGTCAACTTCAACAAACCTCAGGACCTTATGACTTGAAAAAAGTTTTAACAATTTTAGTGAAAAAAAGTTTTTAATGTTTTTTTTTCTTGCATATGAAGAATTGCATTTTGGCCATGATAAAAATGTGAGCTTGTCGAAACAGGTTTGATGAAATATCCTCAGTATTTTAAAATAATTTCGTTCATTGTACACTTTTTTATTCCAATTTTACCGGAGTGTGACTAAAGAGATTAAAAAAAAAAACGAGTTTTCCTACCCCGTCATTACCCAGCACGATTGAAGCTTGAGCCGGACTATGACACGACCCTCACGTGCAACCCCGAATACAGTTGGAACCATCTTTTTTTCACACGAAGTAAATTAATATTAATATTAATTAATGTTGTTTTTTTATTATTATTTTTTGCATTCTCTATTTCATTGTTTTTGTGAAAAAAAGTCGAGTCGTCATTTTTGTTCTTTTTCGTTATCTGTGTTGATCGTCGATCCGTCGAAATAATCGTCTGTTCATCAGGTGTGTAGTTGAATTCGTGTCGAATGTATTGTATATATATTTTTTCCATTTAGAACCCATTTGACCCGACCCCTACGAAAAGGGAATTGAAAAAAAAAATAAAAAAAAAAATAAATCATCGCCGCGTATATATTTATTCACATAGATATTTACAGATAGGTATACATGCCTATATACCTTCTATCACATGTTATCGTGCAATCACATTCACTCGTCCGATCGTTCGATCGATCACGAAAACCATAAACGAAATTGTTTAATTTTTTTATTACATTTTTTATAAATAAAAAATTTTAAATAAACAAATAAAAAAGTATACACATATATATATATATATAGATTGAAAAATGGCAGTGTCAAGTGTTCAGCTTGGTGACGAACTGCTGTCAACGATCGTGTCGCATAACAGCGACGACTCAATAATCGATGATAACGATTGTTCGAGACTTTGATTAAAACGAAGCAATGAGATGCAATGACAATTGGCAATCGGCAAGTTTCATTGGGGTCAGGTGTGAGTGTGCTCCCTGCTCTGTTCCTCTCGGTGTTCTTAGAGCTTAAGATAAAATCGTCTGTTCGAACGTTCAATGCGAGCGTTGAAAAACGAAAAAACATTTCAAAGATTATAAATTTGAATTAAAGTGATGAACAATGGAAGAAATAAAAACGCTCAACGAGTTACACCTCATGAATGATCCAAATGGAACGAGACGTTGCCACTTGCTGCATGCTGACTCATTCGCTTCGTGCAATCATTTCGGGTCTTAAAAATTTAAGGAAACGAATGAATGAAGAATTTGTTGTGTTGTATTATTATTATTATTAATATTATTATTAAGTATGTGCAATAATATTAGGCTCGTGCATCGCATCATCTGGCAACGTCGCGTCACCGGTGCATGCGATGACTTGCTGATTGATTATTTCATTCCAAACGGAGACCGACAAAATCAAAATAACAGATTCGTGTCAATTAATCAATAAAGAACGAAAAAAAAAAGTTATTAAAATGATTTTAAAAAAATGGGGTGGGGTGGCCCAAATCACCGGATTGGAAACTCTTCCATCACCCGATGTGGTCCATGTCTGAAAAATCTTTTTAAAAAAAGTTAGCGACGTCGTAGCATCCAAAAGATACTCAAAAAAATCATCGACCACATCAGGGGATAGAAGGGTTTTTGATCGTTTGATTTTGAGTGGCCAGTCCCATACACATATACATATATATTCTGTTATCATTATAAGAATTTGATTTTGATTATCTCCGATGTAAAGGAACTTCGTGAGGTGTTCGCTCGTGATCACAATGTTCGAAGAGCAACCTATCGACGATACACGAAGATTCGATTGATCAATTAAATTTTTTTTTATTTTTATTTTTTTTCATTTTTTGTAAATTTCAGTCTTTCCGGATGTCCGAGGGCCGATCGTTCGCAGATACAAGCGCATTCGCAGGAACTCAAGTGTCCGACACCGTCCTGCGACGGTTCGGGTCACGTGACCGGAAATTACAGCTCCCACAGAAGTCTGTCGGGTTGTCCGAGGGCCAACAAGCCGAAGAGCAAACCCAGAGACGGTCAAGACTCGGAACCACTGAGGTCAGTTATTTTTCAATTTCTTTTTTTTTTTTTTTTTTCGATAATTTTTTATCGTCAGCACAATCAAACCTTTCCAACGAAAACCTTATAATACTTTATGACTTTATAGATATTTCACAAGGGTAAAATCGATTTTGAATTTCGATCGATCGTGTCGCGACAAAAAAAAATGATTTCAATTTTTTAAGGTGACTCCAGCCCCCTTAATGACAATTTCACGTAATTCGCGATAAAAATCGATTTGTCGTTCAGCTTTAATTCGTGCATGCGGTGGTGGTAAATTCGCGGATAGGTGGGACAGGGTTGGGGGGGGGGAGGGGGCTGAACCACGGACCCTCAAACGCAAGGGGAGAATTTCCCTTAGCTCGCAACCCCTCCGGGCCCTTCACCCCTTTTGCTCCCACGTCGTTTCTCCGTTGCCAAACCCTGTCTTCTATTAAACCTCGAGTTAAGGCGAAGACGCTGACTAATATGTGGTGGTTTCCGCTCGTTTCACCCTCGCTCCCTTCTCCGCTATCCCCGTCGTTCGTTCCGACGTTCATCTCTTTCCACGCGGATCGGATGGATGTGCGTTTCCGATGATGGCTCATCACCACGCGGGGCGACGGATCGCAGATGTCCGATTCCCGGTTGCGACGGATCGGGTCACGCTACCGGCAAATTCTTGTCGCATCGCAGGTGAGAAAACTTTCGTTTCACGAATCCTTCGCCATACATTGGGTCACCGTATGAAGAAATTGCCGGGGCGCATCGTGTTATTTTTTTTTAACTTGCAAACTATCGTCAGAACATTTCTTTTGAAAAATGAGAGTTTGTCCTCCGAAGCTTTTGGAAATTGATTATTTTTTTTTTTTTTTTATCAAATGTAATGTTCAGAATGGAGGTATGAAAACAATTGTATATAATGAACGCCGAAATGAGGCCCCTCTTGCGTTGACTCGCCTCACAGATGACCAAAGACGTTGATTTTCTTTTTGTTGATTTTTTTTTTCATTGGAAAAATTCTCATATATTCTTTGATTCTCGTTTCAAGACGGGCCAAAGGTTATTTGATTTAAATTCAATATTTACTTTGAGAAAAAAAAATGTTGAAGGTAAAACAAAAACTGCAAAATTGAAATTGAAATTTTAGACATTCGAAAAAAAAAAAAATAGCCCGAGAGTAGCTGTTGGAAAAAAAGGAGAACGGTAAAAGGTGATTCTATTTGGGAGCCTTTTTAATCCCAGTGTGCCAGCCAAGAGTTGAAAGAAATATATATATGTATACATGTATTGTATATAAACAGTGGGTAACCGAATGATCAAGGACAGTCCAAATGTTCTGTAATTTTCAAGCTCGAACGAATTTAATGAACAAACAATTGGTTTTCGCTCTTGCAGTTATATTTTTTTTATTCGTCAGACTGCTCTATTCGGAATACCAAAAACTAGATGATTACTCAATCGTATCTACTATATTTTTCAAATTAAAAGTGAGAACTTAATAATCGAAGAAAGATTCAAATTTATCATAATTATAATTCGCATGATAACGACAAAAAAAATGTACAAATGAATAAATGAATGAGATATTTTGATTAAAGAAAAAATATATATTTTTTCTTCAATTCGTTAAAACAATTGTGTGACTTGTTTCAGCGCTTCCGGTTGTCCGATCGCGAATCGCAACAAAACGCGGCTATTGGAATCGGGAGGAACGGTAGAGCAGCACAAGGCCGCAGTGGCCGCGGCCACGGCGATGAAATTCGAGGGTGTTAATTGTCCGACACCGGGTTGCGACGGTATTGGACACATAAACGGTTCATTCTCGACTCACAGATCGTTATCGGGATGTCCGATTGCCGGTCACGCTATCAAAAAACCCAAGTTCGAGGACATGACGAGCATGTACAGCAAAGGAATCACCGGTGAGGACGTAGTAATTGAGGAGTAAACCCTCAATGTTGGGTCATAGTGGCGGGGGTTGAAAAAAAAAAAATCTGAAAAATTAATAATAATAATGATCGTGATGACGGACGGAGAAAAAATAACGGAGAAAAAAAATCCAGAAAAAAAAAAATAATTCATCATTGCGCAAAGTTAAAATCTCGATTTCGAGCTTTCTTATCGTTTCGCTGCTTAGCCACGGTTCGTCCGCGTTTCAGCCACCATTTGTTTGTTTTTTTTTAATCTATTTTTTTTTTTTTCGTTTGAATGATTCACGATAATTTGTAATTGCGAATTCGCGAACGAGAGCGAGCCTCTTCGAGCGGCGAGACGAGATCATAACGAAACAATAAAAAAGGCACACGAGCACACGAACTATAATCAGAATATGAAGAAACAAACAGAAAGAGAGAGAGTGAGAGAGAGAGAGAAAGATAGAGAAAGGGATAAATAGAGTAACAACACTTTTGAAAATATACATTTCAGAAATTTATGGAGGAAACAAAAAATTAAAAATCACTTCTGATGGAGCTTTTTTTTTTTTTTGAATTTCGTGAATTTCTGATTAGGATATTTTTTTTTGTCTCCGAATATTCCGATTCTAAAAAAATAAAATAACACATACACACACACACACACGCACATACGAATATGAAGACACGAGTTTGTAGTGTAAATCGAACCTCGTGCTATGCTCTGCTCTGAAATCCACGCAATGATGTGCTGTCATACCAATGAGATTGTCAAGTCCCACGTCCCCCAATATCATTAGCCATTCCTAAACGATCCTCCGACAAATCTCCCATAGATGACAATCCACGATTTTTATTATTATTATTATTATTATTGTTTTTATTTTTGTTTTATTTCAATCCCTCATCCGCGAACTTCTCATAATTATTTGATATCTCAAAGATAGGAGACTAAATCAGCAAAGACTCGAGACAAGACAATCAGCTTCCAAAACACCGAACGCGATCAAATCAATTCAACAATCAAATTAATCGATCAAAGAAACGCAAAAAAAAAACAAGAAAAGAAAATTCAAAAATACGACTTTTCACCTCTCTCCTCCCTCTCCCTCCTGACCCCCCACCAATCTCGTTTGTCCACCGGATATTATTTGTGTGCAAGATACAGAGAGATATGTAACAGAAAGAGAAAACAGAAGAAAAAAAAAAGAAAACAAAACAAACGAAAGAAAAAGAAAAAAGAAAAGAAAAACCGTGATAATGAGGAAAGAGGATTGTTTTTGAGCCGGACGACGCAGCTACGACGATGAAAAATAATCTATTCTGATTTATTCTGGGGATTCACGATCAGCTCCTTCTTTCCTGTCATTGAGCTTTGAGGAGAACATTTACTTTTGAAGGTAAGGGACTGACGTACTCGCCACTTGTTTCTATGTGTTTTTCTCGGTGTTTACGTAATCAAAAACGAAAAAAAAAAAAAAAAAACATGAAAAAAAAAACGAAAAATACGAAAAAAAAAATCATCACCACCCTTCCAACCAATCAACAACAGCAACAACGACAAAAAAAATCACACACGAGTGTATTTATCGCACGAAACGACGTCCGAGTGTTGGTCTCGTAAAACGGAATGAAAAAAAAAAAAAAAAGACAAAATAAGCCACGATGTGCCAAATGCATCTTATCGGATTGAATTAATTTTTTTTCCTTTTTTTTGCTATATCAATTTTTTTCTTTTCATTATCATTATTATTTTTCAATGTGGATTCGTAAATTTTGATAACCAATGGAGCTTCAACACTCGGGGTCTTTCGTCGTTCTTCTGTTATATGGTATGATGGCACCTCACGCTAATTGTCCTCCCTGTTATCATATTTCCCCCCCCAACCCAAAAAAAAAAAAAAAATAAAAAAATAAAAAAATTCCCCGTGTGTCCTTACCATCCGCAAGGCAACGCCGAGAGAGTACGAGGTCGCATCCCGGAGAGAGTGGAGGCTGGGCAACTTGTGGCGACCCCGTTTACGTTTGTTTTCGTAGATCTCAGACTAGCCGCTCGAACGAGATATCTCAATTCGTTTGATCAACCCTCTCCACTTACCCTCTATATACATATAATATTTATCTATTTATATAAATTATTACCATATGTACCCATATGTTTATATGTATACACAACAGAGTGGCCCTTCGCGAGGGTATTTTTTTTTTCATAAAAAATGCGTAACCTCCCACATGGGTTACAAATAATTTTTTCTCAAAAATTCGCAAAAAAAAAAATGTTCAAGAAATGTTTATCGAGTTTATTCATCATAGCTGAACATGAACGTAATAAAAATTTCCTCAATATGCTTTCTTCATGGGAACGATGTGTACCTTACTTTGGAAAATTTGCAAAATATATTGAGCAAATTTGTCTTATGTTGATATTTTAGCTATGATAAATAAATCCATTTAGCCATGATAAATTATTTGCAAAAAATTAAAATTCCACAGGCATGGGTAAAAATTGAGATATGTTAGAGAGATTTCGGGAACATTTTTTAAAAATTATTTTCAACCTATGTCGGAGCTTACGCAATTTCAATTCAAAGATCACCCTTTCTAAGAACCACTCTGATGAACATATATTCATATATAATTATACATAATAACGTGCATCTGTGCATCGTTACGCTAAAAAGCTAAAAAGCGCATTATTCACGCAAATCACTTATCGCGATATTGTTACATATATTTATATATATCGTTGATGAAAAAAAAAAAAAAAAAAAAGAAAAACAAAAAAATAATTGTAACGTGTGTAAACGCACAGAATCTGAGCACTAACGTTAACGAGGTCCTCGTGATCCTGCTGCGACGCCAGCAGGTCTGCATCGCCCAACTATAGTCGCAAACGAAACATCGGGCCATCTCGCTAATATCTCTTTCACTCGTCCTCCTCGGCTTTTGTTGCACATAAAAAAAAAGACCAAACCAATAATAATAATGCATATCGTAGTTTTAATAATAATAATAATAATAATAATAATAATATAGGTATCGTTAACTCGAAATGCGGTTCCTGATAAGATTGCCTCGCTCGACATTCCCCCACCCCTTATCAATGAAAAAAAAAAAAAAAAATCAAATAAATCAACGTCTCGGAAATTCTTCGGAGCGAGGTAATTTTGTTCTAGGAAACGCTTTCATCGTTCCTGTCCGCAAACCACATTCTCACCATAATTCTTCGGTTCATGATTTTTTTTTTCAAAACGCGAATGAAGAAAAAAATTAAAATTTATCTGCCAATGATAATTTCATTTTTCATCGAGATTTTGATCGAATTTTCGTCAATTTAACGTGTGACTGAAAGATTATAAGTACGAAAAACAGGGGGGTGGGGGAAGTGACAAATAAGAATTAAAATTTTATAAAATAAATTGTCACGATTTTGATTCTTTATTATTTTGTACTAATTTATTTATTTTATTTATGTCCGTTGAACGATGAAATTTTGGGGGACGGTGGACGTGCGGCAGGAAGAAAGGGTTGAGATACGATGATTTGAAGGGGTGAGAGGCAGAAAGGGGCAGGAGGGCGAGGGTGGAGTGAGGATATCGGTGGATATAATTCGGGGTTGGGCTCGAAATTCGGAACGAGCAATGTTCGGAAAGACCAAAATTCAGAATGCGCAATGTTTGGAACGACAATGCTCGGAACGGTCAAGATTCGGAATACGTATGTATATAGATCTAGTTGAAGTACCTCGTCCGCCGGCCGCGAGACTGCATTGCCCGACTTTCGAGCTTTCCCACGCGTAAACTATCAACGTTAGATGTATGCCGTCGCAGACGTTTTCGTAGGAAATTTAATTCCCCACAACATTGTTCATGTAAACTTTTGGTCTATATAGCGTTGTTCAGCCAGCGTTTGGACGGAAAGATAAAAATATATTCATCGATTGAATGAATTTTTATCTTCCTGTCCAAACGCTGGCTGAACAACGCTATATAGACCGAAAGTTCACAGGAACAATATTGTAGAGAATTGAATTTTAAACAAAAAAGTTCTAGACGGCATGTATCTAACATTGATTGTTCACGCGTGGGAAAGCTCGAAAGTCGGGCAATATAGTCTCGCAGCCGGCGGACGAGGTACGCCAACTATACCTATATATACACGTATTCTGAATCTCAATTGTTCCGAGCATTGCCGTTCCGAGCATTACGTGTTCCGAATTTTGGCCTTTCCGAACATTGCTCGTTCCGAATTTCGAGCCCAACCCATAATTCGTGTGCGAGGGTCATGAAAATCACACGGTCGGAGGCTTTGCGTTAAACGGGGCTTGTCTCTCGATTCAGGGGTGGATGCCGGTGGTCCGGCTCAGGGTGGTCCGTTGGGTGCGGGTCAGGGGAGCACGAGCGTTAGCGGACCCGCTGGCGTGGCCGGCGGTCAGGGCGAGGATCTCTACACGTTGGAGGCAGAGATAACCGAGTTACAGAGGGAGAACGCCCGTGTCGAGTCTCAGGTTCTGCGTCTGCGCTCCGATATCGCATCTATGGAAAATCAACTGAAGCACGGCGACAAGGTCAGATACAATGCTCAGCCGGTATGGTTTATTTCTCAACCCTCATCTCCCCCCCCGCCGCCCTTCACGTTTTATCAACGTTCGGCTAAGCCAATTCCTGAATTTTCATCTCTATCGATTGCCAAAAAAATAGTTTTCTACTTTTCAATTGTTCGATTGCCAAAAAAATAGGGTTCCCTTTTGAAAAATATTTTTTATCGTAAATTTACATCAAAATTATCCACATTTGCAATGGAAATTTGAATAATTCGATTGCCGAAAAATATATATATATATATTTTACTTCTGATTAATTTGATTGCCCAATAAAAAAAAATAGATTTCCGGCTTTGAATATATCGATTGTTAAAAAAATAGTTTTCTGTTTTTAAGAAATCGATTGGCAAACAAATAATTGTCCACTTTGAAAAATAATCTTGAGCGTAAGTTGAGATGGAAATGTTCGACATTTTCAATGGAAATTTGAATGATTCGATTGCCAAAAAAAAAAATAATTTTCGACTCTAAATCGTTATCGTAAATTTTCTGTCGACGAATCATTGGCAATTATTGACAAAACTGATTTCCAGATTCGAGGTTGCACAGTCGATTGTAGATATCACAGATTTCTTCGCGAAACTGAAACAAAAAGCCAAAAAAAAATTTCTATTTTTTCGCATCTCGTCGTTATCAATTATTTCAATATTGTTCGGCAATGAATTTGCCAACTCTCACTCATGACGCTCATCCCCTTCATGCCCCGAAAATTTCATCCTGATATATATATATATTTTTTTTAAATTTACTTTTTGTTTTTTCTTCGAAATAATTTTGTTATCAATCGTGGCTAATATGGACATTTTTTTTTTCTATTATATATTTTCAGGAAACGAACGTGATTGCGCAACGGAACAATAACTTGAAAGATTATTATCACTCGTTGCGTGAAAACGTGATAACGATATTGGAACACGTGCGAATACCCAACGCGCCGGGTGTGGTCGCCCATCAGGAAAAGATGAGCCACGAAAATTTCGACAGTTATCTCACGAAGCTGCAGACCCTCTACACACCCGACGGTTATTGCGCCGACGATAACAATCGGCCGATCTACGAGTCCGTTAAAACCGCGCTCCAGGATTTTACCGTCCTACCAACGCCCATCTGAGACCATCCTCAACGAATATCGGTCGAGGAGCGTCGCTAAAAAAAAAAACTTTCGTCGATAATTAACGACGAAAAAAAAAAAAATGAAAGAAAAAAAAATTCGTCCCTTCAGTAAATCGGAATAAAAACGGAACGTTCAGACGCGACTCGACCTTCGATTCGATCAACTTCGAATTGACGACGGACCGAACAGTCGGCAAATTATCGACGGGGTCGATGAAAAAAAAAATCGATAACGATGATAAAAAATTTGAAAAAAATCAAAATGTTATATACATTTGAATTAATGGGAGATTTGTAAAAAATGTTTGCATATCCCAAGTGCCAGTATGATCACTGCGCACTGTAGAATTAATTCGGTGGGGAAAAAAACGAAAAATAAAAAAAAAACCACAATTATCCGAATTTAATTCGTTTATCGAAAAAAAAATCGATTTTGTCCGTAATTTGCTGATTGACGGTCACTACTGAAGAGCAAAGGAACAAGGTGCTATGTGAATGCAATATTTTGAAATCTACAGAATCGTTTTTTTCTAATGAAAAAAGAAAACAAAACAAAACAGTAAAAAAATCGGACCACATTGCAATTATCGATAGTCCGAAATTAATTAGAAAAATTCATTTTGTTCATTTCCATCGGGAGAATAAAAAAAAAAAACAAACCCAACGATCGTCGAAGTGTGAGATCGGCGTTTTGAATTATAAATAAACGGCCAGTGGCTGTTGTAAATAAAACAACAACAAACAAAAAAATCGTGAACGAAAAAATCGCGATAACGTTTATACGATAACAAGAAAAAGGAGGGTGGGGGGGACAGTGCGAGGTGAAAAAAAGTGGCTGTACGTGTAAAAAGAAGGGGAGGAGAAAAAAAAGAAAAAAAAACTAAAAAAAAATGAAAAATGAAAAATCGTAAGCTTAGACATGTATATCGCTCATCCGGATAGCTTTATCAATGGCGTTCCGAATTAATTATCGTTGCATCCCTCAACGTCTGCGCATCCCCACCTTCACGAATTGGCAATTATGATTGTGGTGATTATCGAATTTACAAAAATGCTATATATGTCGGAAAATTTAAATCAATTAATGGCAATTAATCGATCACAAGTTGGGCTAAGATTAACGAATGAATTATCACATATATCCACCGTCAATGTTACCATCTCTAAATACAAATATACACGAATGAATATACATATATATATATATATATATATATATACATGCAAATATATATTTACAGTATGCAATTAAAAAAAAAATAGGAATAAAAATTAAAAAAAACCGTGAAAATCGCAGCTCC
This sequence comes from Diplazon laetatorius, assembly GCA_963662125.1. Lineage (NCBI taxonomy): Eukaryota > Metazoa > Arthropoda > Insecta > Hymenoptera > Ichneumonidae > Diplazon > Diplazon laetatorius. Next base: position 3,600,724 of record OY759165.1, on the reverse strand, counting down.
GTATTATACAGATATTTAGACGTTTAGCGAAAGTTATAATCAATTAGATTCGATGTAAGAGCGAATGATCGCGAGAGCCGATATTGTCCATAGTTTGTAAATATAATATTAAGATGAAAAAAAAAGTGAGAAGAAGAAGAAGAAGAAGGGAAAAAAACCAAAAGAGAGAAAAAGAACGAACGAATAGACTCTAAAACTTGCGAAATATCATGACCATCGTTGTCGTAGAAAATTTTTTCGAAATAATCAAATAAATATATTTGACGAGGACAAGATTTCGTGATTGCCACGAAAAACTATATGAGCACGAGTTAACGATGGATTATTCGCGGGAAAAGCCTAAGAAATGATTAAAATGTTTCCCCGTGACGGCCAGTCGAATTTCAATCGTCTATAAGATGTATATTGTAAACGAATTTATTATTGCCAAAAAAAAAAAAAAAAGAAAATGAAAATTCCGGGAACGAACGGAAATCCGGTCAAAATGCGAAAAGTTCGGCATACGCCGCGACGTGGAAATCGCGTTCGTTCGCGAATCAATTACACGAAAGGGTATTAACGAATAATGTATTTAAATGAGATTATTTAGAACGAATGATAAGTGAAAAAAGAAGAAAAAAAAAACAAACGATGCCACCTTCTATCCGGCCGAAGGTGCTAATTACGAACGTGCAATAATTATTAATTATTTTCTGTCGATTTGCTCGAACCTTATCGTTTATTGTCGTTGTATCGTTATCATTGTAATTGTCAATTCGTATAATTTGTTTCGTTTTGTTTTTGTTTTTTTTTGTTCTTAAAATGTTTCGCACAGTTATTATTACGCATTACGTTTGCACAACAATAATTGTTATACATATAAATATATACATAATATATATTTTTCGATCGACGATTGGACAAGTTTGATCGTCGATATTGTAAATTTTATTCTTATTTTTTTTTGTTATATGTAGACGAAACGGATGATGATATCTTGTTGTATTAACTCACTAAACGATCGCTTTTCAACAATCAAGTTCGTTGATGTTTTTTTTTTTTTTTAACTAGTTTTGTCCTATTGAATAATTATTTATAATTATTTGAATCATTATAATTTTAATTATTCGTAATAATTTGGGTCGTTGAAGATTAAAATCATTTATATTCACACAATAATTCGAATTATGATAATTTAAATTATTTATAGAAATTGGGAATTCGATGAAACTGCAAAATAATTATCGCGAACACAAGAAAAATGAATATAAATAAATAAACAACGGTTGGGTTTGTTCATACGCGGATCAAGCTTCGATCCGCTCGTGTCATTGTTATCAAAGTGTCGATTTTTACGGGCGGGTAGAAAAAAAATTTATTTCCGCGGGTTTCGAAAATATTCGAAATACGCGAGACGTTATGTCGTTCGCGTAAACATTTTTAGGTGAATAAAATCTCTCCGAAAAAAAAAAAAAAAAGACGAGTAACACGCCGATGATAATAATGATAAGGTATACCAACACTGTAACTACTAGTCACTAAAATCAATGAAATAAAATGAATTAATTAAAACAAAACGAAACAAAAAAAAAAAACAAAAAAAATGAATAATAACGAAACCGAAGAAATATTATTGAAGACATTTTTTTTAAGCATGTGCAAGCAGAAAAGAAGTTTGATTGCTGTGTGCATTCCGGATTTGATTTGGCCCGAAATAAATGAATAAAAAATTATCAATGACAATGGCCGGTACATCGAAGAAAGACGGTCTAATAAATTATTCAAGAAAACTTGTCAACGTTTATCTGCAAAAAAAAAGAAAAAAAAACAACGGCGCAAAATCATCTGGGTATTGTAACAACAACAACAACAACAACAGCAACAACAAAGAGAATGATTTTTACCACTGCTGATTGGAACGTGATATGATGTAAATAAATTAATGGAACGAGAATCAATTATTCACCAGTGTAAAACTCATCGTGGAAAAAATGAAAAAAATAACGAAGTTATTGAAATGAATAATTAATCGAAGAGAAAGATCGATTAACAGCAACAAACAAACAAAAAAACGTCAGATATACTTTAATCAGCACCGTGTAGTGAGAATAATGATAAACTAACGATTTAGCCATACTCAAATGACAATTACAATTAGTCAGAACGTCATTGCTATCATTATTATTATTATCATTCATTATTCAGTATTATTATTATTATTATTATTATTATTATTATTATTATTATTATTATTATTATTATTATTATTATTATTATTATTATTATTATTATTATTATTATCATTATTATTATTATTATATTCGTATTAAGCTGTTGATTTGTCACAACGATTAACGAAATGCAACAGATTGAAGCTCGATCGATTATCGGCGATCAATGGCTTCGTCGATCGAGTCTCGCTGTGTGTGAGCATTCGTGTAACGCAAATTGTAATTATCGATTTAAAAAGAAAAAAAATCGAGTAATGAGATAAACGCTATTATCAATTACGTTTCCACGATTATCGCGATTATTGTTGCCGTTGACGAAGAAAGAAAAAAAAATTCTACGATACACATAAGTTAACAAAAAAATAGTTACGCTTTAAGTAAGTATAAATGTTATACTCCCATTGAATAAAGGGTATTTATCGATGAATCTCGTTATTCGTTTTTCCGTATTTTTCGTGAAATATATAAATACATATTTTATTTTAAATTTATTTTTCAATATTTTCATCATTTTCGTTGTCGTTTTCAAATAAATTGAATGAAGCACCTCAGTAGCATTTTACACTATTATCATGTAATTAATAAGTAAAAAATAATGTACAATCAGTGTATTATAAATAAGTATATACAATAAAGACATTGTGACTAACGCCTTTTTTTAATTTTTTTTTTATTTCCCGTCTGGAAACACACAATGCCAACACCGATAATTGTTCGGATCAGTGCGGCTCGCTGTGATCGGGAAACGATGGAGAAGCTGTTTTCAAGCACGTAATTTGTGTTTTGCAATTTTTCAAGAAGCACACACACACATAGCATGGCTCTATTAGACATAACCTCTCGACAAGTCGTAGACTTATTGCAATACTGCACATTCTTATCGCTACTACCGACAGTGTGGCATCGACCGATGCTACCGGTACTTCGGAAACCTCACACATTTTTATTCTTTTTTTTTTTTTTTTGATTCCTCGAACGAAAACGCAAAGTTTGAGATCGTGCCTTAAGTTATATTCAAATTGCTTGACGATAAGTTCCTCGTCCATAATCGATTGTTTGCGAGCCTCCGACGTTTAGTCTCGTTAACTCCAATGACATATTCAAGAACAATTATTCAACACTCGGGGACCAGCGGTGGAAAACAAGAAAGTCCGATTCACATACTTTGGACGCGAGGTATGTAAGATGTTCCTGCCATGGTCGGCGGAGAGATCATCTTGAATCGACCAGGATCGGCGATAGCGCTCCTAGAATTTTTTTTTATTAAAAAACCATTTTTTTTTACTACGAACAAAAATTCGGTTACTAGAGACACATACAAGGTTATCGCTATGTGAATGAACCGTTGGATCGACCATACAGAGCCATCTTCCTGTAAATGACCCGATAGACTCGATTTTCGTCAAAATTGGGGGTCTAAAAACCTCTAAAATCGAAATAAATTGTTTTCGGCTTCGCCACGAACGAAACGACGTTCACTACAAACCTTTTCACACCCAACTCTCGAAGATTAGCGCATAAGAATCGATTTTCCCGACCCATCGATTTTCGCCAAAAAAAAAAAATTTTTCGTAAAAAAAATTTTTTTTTTCATAAAAAAATCGATTTTTTTTCTTCTGCAAACGAAAGATCGGTTTCCAGGGACACATACGAGGGTATCCCTATGTGAATGAACCGTTGGATCGACCATACAGAGCCATCAGCCTGGAATGAACCGATGGACTCGATTTTCGTCAAAATTGGGGGTCTAAAAACCTCTAAAAGTCGGGAAAAAAATGGTTTCGGCTTCGCTACGAACGAAACGACGTTCACTACAAACCTTTTCACACCCAACTCTCAAAGATTAGCGCATAAGAATCGATTTTCCCGACCCATCGATTTTCGCCAAAAAAAATTTTTGTTTCGTCAAAAAAAATTATTTTTTCATAAAAAAATCGGTTTTTTTTTTTATACAAACAAAAGATCGGTTTCCAGGGACACGTACGAGGGTATCCCTATGTAAATGAACCGTTGGATCGACCATACAGAGCCATCAGCCTGGAATGAACCGATGGACTCGATTTTCGTCAAAATTGGGGGTCTAAAAACCTCTAAAAGTCGAAAAAAAATGGTTTCGGCTTCGCTACGAACGAAACGACGTTCACTACAAACCTTCTCACACCCAACTCTCGAAGATTAGCGCATAAGAATCGATTTTCCCAACCCATCGATTTTCGCCAAAAAAAAAATTTTTTTCCTAAAAAAAAATTATTTTTTCATAAAAAAAATCGATTTTTTTTCTTCTGCAAACGAAAGATCGGTTTCCAGGGACACATACGAGGGTATCCCTATGTGAATGAAGCGTTAGATCGACCACACGGAGCCATCACCCTGGAATGAACCGATGGACTCGATTGTCGTCAAAATTGGGGGTCTAAATACCTCTAAAAGTCGAAAAAAAATGGTTTCGGCTTCGCTACGAACGAAACGACGTTCACTACAAACCTTTTCACACCCAACTCTTGAAGATTAGCGCATAAGAATCGGTTTTCCCGACCCATCGATTTTCGCCGAAAACTTTTTTTTTTTCGTAAAAAAAATGCAATTGAACGTAAACGAGCGACAAGAGCGCTCACCGCGGCTCAATTCGAACTAACATCTTGCGTCGCTTTTTCGGGTCACGTTTGGGACGATTCCGCCATCAGCCATCGTGCTCCTTTATTTACTCTAGTCTCCCTAGAGAGTGCTAGAGAGTTTAATGGATTGACCAATAGCGAAACAGTTGAGTTTTCAAACCACAAACGTCCAGTCAATTATTGCTCCAAAATCGTGATACGACAAATTTTTCTCGCACTCATCGTTCAAATCGTTCTAAGTGTCGCATTCTTCTATTCACCGCGTGCGACTCTTCTTCCGGTTGTTGTTGTTGTTTTTTTCCCTTTTGAATCATCAACGACCATAACGGCCTCAACGGCTGAGCGAAGTTGCTCCAGACCCGGCGTCAGTGTCATTCCCGAGCATTCAAACGAGAATAACGGACGGCAACTAATAAACGTTTGTGAAATAATTTGACGATCGACTTTGGGACACTGCTGCCTCGATTTGTGGAACGACAAACAAGGAGGATTTTTTTTTAAATCAACACGATTTTTTCCAATCGGTACATAAGAACCTAACCATGAATCTATGCAGTTCTACGAAATTAGTGACGGGCGAGGAAGAACGAAAGGGTAAGTTTAATGATACCATCTCGTCTTCGTAAACATTCAAATGATTGTCTATTGCTACCTCGTGAAAAAAGCTATATGTGTATGTCTGGAAATTATTTATCGAAATTCTTGATGTTAACATGGTTTTCCAAATTTCCCAAAAGATCTAAAATTCGCATTTACAGAAAATTGACATTTTCTGCCAAATACGACCCTTTGGGTTCTGTTACCACTCTGGTATACGCAAATTTTGAGATACATGAATGTATTCTAGTGTTTGGAGGTAAAGTATATATGATACATAACCTCAAAATCCTTTTGAAACATCGACGTACAAAAAAATATTGGGTTCTCGGAGGAGATCAGACGGTTAACATTTTTTGAATTGTAACCTTGTTTCTGATAATTAACAGCTGGGGGTTGTTATATTTTTTAATGTGATATATTGTCTATGTGATATTTTATCCGTGTGATATTTTGTTGTATGATTTTTCGTCCGTCATATAGTGTCGATGTTCTTTTGTCGTGTTATATAACGTTGTGAAACCACTATGCAATGGAAATTACATTTTAAACGAGATTTTTCGGTATTTGTACTTATTGTCAATGAGCGTTGTCGAAACGTCAATCCTGGCTTACAATTGTTTCAAGATCTTATACAAAAATCCTGATGAAGCATTATTATTCATGCAGGACTGAGCTTACGTTATCCATCGGACATTCGTTTTATAAATCTTGAATTTCGACGATGCAAAAACTTGAAGGAACATAACATTTTGAATTTTTATTCGACAGTACCTTTACGCCAGCCGCTGCGAGTGCATGAACTTTTAGGCCTGCCCAAAAGTACCGGAAAATCTGTCGAGCCTCAACGATCTCAGCCCATCCGTGTGAAATATCTGTTGGAGTCGATGGAGTCGTCCAGCAAGAAGCCAGTCGAAGAATCCGGTATAAATATTATTCAGAATTGTCCGCACAAATTTTCAGTCTCCAATTTCGACCCAAAATTATCGCAATTTACCATTTGGCAGCGCGCGGCAAGCCGATTAGTGCCCATGGTGGCAACGTTAGAAGACAACTCTATTGCGAAGCGGATGACGAGCCCTTGACAGAAAAAAGCAACGCGAATAGCGCCACAGGAGGTATTGCGATTAGTCAGCAGCGAGTTTGCCAAATTTCTTACAATTCATCCCGATGATATCGGAAAAAATTGAATTATCTGTTTTCTTCTTCGATTTCTCATCGATGTTTCTTTCGCAGCCCACAAGAAGCCATTGCCGGTGAGATTTCTGGGTCTGTCGAAAAGCGATGGGAAAGCTAAGTTGAATGGTTGGTAATTTTTTGCTGCGAATTATTGTAAAACGTCGACGAAAATATTGTTGGTTGAAATATTATTTGAATTAATCCATTGAATTTTCAGAACGAAAAACCCAACCGATCAGGGTAAAACATCTAATGGAATCGTGGGAAAAAAGTCAGACCGATAAGATCGCAGGTAACGCAACATTTTTATTATTCATCATCTCCGCAAATCGAAATATTTTATTGGGTAGGTCTCGAAGTTTCGAATTATCAATGTTTCGAAAGCTCATACGTTCGGAATTTTTTTATTTGAATTTTAGTGTTTCGACCTTGTACCTTGTATTTACTCCAACAATGCTTATCTATGGTTTTTTCGTGTTTAGTTCTTGTGATAAAAGTTGTTGAAGTAAATTTTTTTTTTTGGTTTGTTTCCGAAACATTGAAAATTCGAAACTTCGAGACTCGCCCATTTTATTAAATTCTACGAACAATCATGATAATCACAAAACTTCATTATTTCAAGCACCGAAATTCAGCATCGGCGAACGACGAACGACGAACGCACGTCGTAGACTCGACAACATTTACGCCGCCCCGGTACTTCCAAAAAAAGTCGTGAAAAAACCTGCGGTACTTGAAAAACCGCAAGAACGTTCAACTGGGTCGACGCAAATACGAAAGTTGGTCAAACCGACCGCCGAAAAATCCGTGAAATATGGAAAACCTCAAGAATCATCGAGAAAGAGTTGTTTATTGCCACCAAACTCCATACGGGACAAATATTTATCACGAGTCAATGAAATTGTCGTCGAAGAAACGCAAAACGTTGATTCCTCTCCGATAGAAAATCTTTTAAATTCCGAAATTATTTCGAAAGAACAGAATTTAAATTCCAAAAATTTACCGGAAATCAAAAAACATGAAACAATCGTCGATGTAAATTCTACGTCGCCCGTCGCGTGCAATGCCAATTGTCCCGTAACCGTTTGTGAACGAGAATTCGAAAAAGTTTGTGACAAACAATCGGAAATCATCAGACCATCGGTGATAATGGGTTTGGTGACCTCTACCGGCACGAAAAATCCACCCGTTGCCAGCGAATGTACCTCCGAGTTTAATCTGTCGCGTCCACCGCTTCAGGAACTCAACAAAAATTCAACGATGCCCATAAATCGCATCGATCAAACGGACACATCTTTCGAGGATTTATTCGGAAACTCACAAAAATTTCGTTTGGCTCAAATGGATCCCCAAACATTGTCGTGGCTTCGCGGTAATTTGAAACTTTGCATACAAGGCGCGGAGGAAAATTTATTCACAATGAAACAAATGCTCCGAACGATCGACGATATTGCGGAGAAAAATTCGCAAACAACCGAAAAACCATTCGATGGCAATCGCGACGTTGCTTCGGAAATTACGATCGAACATTGCGACGAAATTGTTAATAAATGCGAAAATGATGATGTCGACAAGGAAAATGTACCGTCGATCAACGTGGAATTGAACACGAGCGAGACCAATGCAAGCGGCAAAAAAGAACGAAGACGCTCGGCACGATTGGCCGCTCGGTCGCCGAAAAATTCGGACGACAGCTTTTTGTTGAAAGAAGCTGAACTGAATATAACTCATGTGAAATCGAAGCCGGGAACTCCGCGGAATGACAAGGCGACGAGAGGGAAGAGTGTGGACGCCCGGAACAGAAAATCCATAAGGGAATATATGGCGATGAAATCGTCTATATCGTTTTTGGAAACACCGGATCAGAAGGGTTTTCCCACACCCAAGACCGACATGAGGGGGGGCACACCGGCCGAACGCAGGGCCATTGAGAGAGCCCTTTCGCGACGGCTCATGAATCAATTGACCGATCTTTACGACGAATCGTCCGACTAAATTGTATTTTCCTTTTTTAAATTCTTTTTTTTCTTCTCAATTTTTTTTAAATTCCATTTTTTTTCTACTCTCCACTCGCATTATTCGAGCTGTAAATAAGTCTCAGTTGGATTTGGATAAGATATTCGGCCATAAGTTTTGTATATTTGCCATTTTTTTAGGATTCGCACGAGATATATATTTAATGACATTGATATTTTTGTTTGTAACATAGATATGTGTGTGTATTTTTTTTTTAAACATATTAATTAACGACAAATTTGATTTTATTTATTGAGCAAAGACTTTGGGAAGATGGGCTTTTTGCCGACTAATCCGTCTCGAGGGCGACAGACATAGCGCTACTGAAAATCGGTAAAGTCAGAATGAATTTTTTTTTTTAACTACCAAAATATGCACCACGTCCGCGGAAATCGACGACATTGTATATTGCTTTTATTGCATTTCCAGCCGAAATGAAAAAATCTATTTTTTTTTTTTTCAATCGATTTATAATATTTTTTACATTATTCATGTTTGTATTTGAATTTCGTTAACGTGTCACCGAAATGAAATGGAATTTTGGTGATATTTGTATAAATACCGAAGGACTCGTTTTATCGATAATGAATCGTTTATAATTTTCGTATTTAGGATGGACATTTTTTTTTTTTATGTAATTAACTATCGGCTGGTCCAAAGGACACAAACGTACTTTATATTGATCGATTTAATTTTTTTATACGATAATTGTATGTAATAAATTTGTATTGTAATAAATTTGATTAATATTTTTAATATTTTTGTGATGATTATTCTTCCATTTCCTTGAATCACAGACGCATCATGCGGGTTCGGAAAATATTTAGAATGGTGAGTAACATAGCTCGATAATCAATTCAGTAATATAAAATTGTAATGAAAATGTATGATAAGAGAATTTGGAAAAATGTTCTTCCTTGGTATGAAGAGAATAAAAAGTACTGTGAAAGTCCATGTAAACGAAGTACATATGTATTAATTGGATTTTTTAAAAATTATTAGAGGTTCAATATTTAATATTTACTAACTAAAAACATGTTTCAAATATTTTAAATTTTTAATAATTATAAGTGCCATTTTATATAATTATAAGTATGATTAATTCACTTCGAGATCCTCGCGGGTGACTTGAACTAGCCGGGTCGATGCGAGTACCTCATTGGTCGGACCCAGCTCGATCGCAGCGCGACCAAAGCAGCTATGTGCGGTCTCACCCGAACTAGTGGAGTTCGATCTCCTGGTCTCTAGTCATCTTGAAATAAATATACACCCAGGTCTACCATTTTGTTTATGCTCGGTGGGTAACAAAAACTGTAACGCATTGTTCCCAGCCATGATCAATCTTTCGGATTAAATATGAGAACGTTCGACTGCGTCTCGAAATGTTGCATTCAATTGTTCTCCGTTGTTTGTATCGAAGGCCAATAGTATCGGAAAACAACGGTTTGCGAATATTCAGCTGTCTCCCTCGCGCCCGTAGCAATCTCCAAGAGAGAGAGAGAGAGAGAGAGAGAGAGAGAGAGAGAGAGAGAGAGAGAGAGAGAGAGAGAGAGAGAGAGAGATAGAGAGAGAGATAGAGAGAGAAACCACTTGTTTCAATATAACAAATAAGGCCAAATAATTGTGTCCGATAAATTAATTCGAGAGCATATTCGTCAAATTTCCATTATAAAAAATATACATCGAGAAATTATCTTTCGTTATGAAAAAAAAAAAAATTCTTGAGAAATAGGTAACAAACGCACGGACGCCATTTTGACTTTGGCGTTCACGCGTCCCCGCCGTTTTCTCATCAACAGGTTGGAGACTCGTGTTGACTTGACTCGCGTGGTACTCGAACGCCGGTGGGCGCCGATGTTTACGAAAAAAATCTTACAAGCTCAACTTTCTTTCCATTGTCGAATAACACACAAAATAAGAAGACAAGGCAATTCATAGGGGAAAAAAAAACCAAATACCCACGACCTCTGTTCGAAGGATTCGTCGTTATTCGTGCGAGTTCGTTTAGTCCGAACTGTCCGAAGCTATACGCAGAGGACAAAGACGCTTTGCACGACGAACAAAGTAACTCGTCAGCAGCCAAAAGTGTCGGATTTCGTCAAACTGCGTTCGCACGAAGAATTCCAGTACGCGTGTGCCGACTCCAGGGACAAAGAAAAAAAAATTGTCGATCTCGTCGGAAAAAATCGTCCGACTTTCGTTTGTCTTGCGTTTCGGGCCCAACGGAGCCCCATCGACGACGACAATGCCGAAGAAACAAGCGAGAAACGCTTTTTGGTACTTCATGTCGGATTGGAAGAAGACCCAAGAATCCGAGGGTCGCGTTTTTCCCAACGGTTTTCGAGACGTTCAAGCCGATCCCGAGTGCAACACCGCGTGGCGCGTGAGTTTCGTTCATATTCGTTCATTTTTTTTGTTTATTCGTTTGATCGTTCAATTTTTTTTCGTGTTTTCGTTCTACGTTTATTTCGTTTGTCAGTCGATTGGCCATCGAACGATCAAACTTGAAGTTGTTGAGAGTATACATACAAGCCTACATGAAATACCTGCGAGAACAATGCCGAACAAATGAATTGAAATATCGAAGAATAAAAATAATGAATGAATTTTTTTTTTTTTAAATCATAATGAATTGAAATATCGAAGAATAATAAAAAAAAATAGATAAGGTAAACGGCCCAGTTTCTGACACTGTCCCAGATTGTGACACCGACGGCGAAGTTTTGACTGCCATAAATATAGTTTTTGTCGAATAATAATTGAATTATCGGCTAATTAAAGAGCGTTTTCTCACTTTTAATTATTGGACAAACACATTTTTTGGAGTGTGTTTGTCCAATATCTCTGTATATTATTTCCCGGGGCATGGATCGCGACTAGTTGGTCAAGATAGACTCGTGGAAAATGCCTAGGCGACATTACAAAGAATTTACAAAAAAAAATCCATAAGTATTATGATATTTTCTTCAAAGCAAGACAATATGTGAAGTTTTTTTTTTTTCACAGGCTCTGTCGGATCAAGAGAAGCTTCCGTACACGAACCGAGCGAAGCAAGGCAAGTACGGCGAGCCCAGAGAGAAGCTAAACTCGCTCGGCCAGTCTATTCAGAAGTTGAGGGAGCAGGAGCAGCGAGAGATCGACTTTAAACTCAACATGGAATCCCACATCAGACACACCGTCATCAGAGCAAAAAAGTACAAAGGTGAGAAAAATTACTTACCGTTGAAAAATCTTGTTCTATGGAAAAAAAAAAAAAAAAAAAAAAATTAAAGAAAAAAAAAAACAATTAGTTCGCTGCAACTGGGATTAATAAAAATAATTCAATTTAAACTGGAAAACTAGAACCAATGTACTATTTTCGAAACCAGGTTCGTGTTCCATGGGAAATTTTTTTTTTTTTTAATTGGTCGTCCCTTGTCTCGACTTTTGAGATTGACGAAAACTTTATCGGCCTGTTCTTTTCCTTCTTTTTTTGTTTTAAATTCAAATTTTTCATTCTCATCTTTACGGATTGTGAAAAAAAAAAAAAAAAAAAGAAAAAAAAAACCAATATTTTTTTCGTCACCAGCAATTCCGACCCTGAAATTTCTATTTCTGCACATGAATTGGTACTACATGAGAGAGCCGGACATAGGCCCGGTGGATTTCTGTCCGGCCGAATTCGCCATAGCCGAATTCACCCTCGAAGAAGGTGTGACGGATTATTACCACGAGATAATAAAAACGGATCTGCATCTGGGTTACACCCGCGAGGCCATGGAAACCAGCGAAAAGACTCACAAATTAAATTGGGATCTGCCGATAGGCGAGGGCGATTGGCGTCGAATCTACGAAAAATTCGTTAATTTCATAAAACCGCGAATGACGAACGACGAATTTCCGCCGATTTACACGAGCAAAAAAATCATTCACACAATCCCATCGTTGTTGAGACGCATGTGCGCACCCGTGGGCGGTGATCCCGAAGATTTTCTCATTTACCACGTGGAAACTCTGTTCGCACATTTGTTGAGGAGCGTGAGCGATTTTCCGGACAGCAACGTTTTGAATGTTATCGCAAATACGCAATTCGAAAAGGAATCATTCGCTTACACGCCTCACATAGAATGCGATTATCACAAGACCCAAGAAGGCACCAGTCAATATTGCAGTCTTTCCGTCGTTCGTCAATGGGGTTTCACATTTTGCGATCAATGTTGCTTACAATTGAAGATCGAAATGACACCCGGTATTCATTGTCCGGAATTGTCGAAACCTTGGATTGAAAAGACACACAGCGACAGCACGTATTCGTTGTCCACGGATTATTCGCCGAGCGTTTTGTCGGCCACCGGGGTCAGCGAGGCTCACAGAATTCGCGTTTCCGAGAGAAATCGCGATGAGCACAGACGTCGCGGTCGTTCACCGTGCAAACTCGAAATAATCGATCATTCGAAATTAAACGACGATGAGATTGAACGACCGATAAAACCGAAGATCGAGTCGAATTACGTGGTCGCGCCTGTGCAAAAGTATCAGAGACCTCTGCGCAAACCCACGTCCGCCATAGAAGCGCTTATCGGCGTCAATCGCGAAGCTCCGCTATTCGATCGTGCGAATTTTCCGATAATCGGCGGACGCGGCATGCCCATCAAAAATGAACAACAAATGAATCAACCGGGAGTTCCCGTTTGGAGTCATCGGGGACGCAAAAATTCGGATTCGGATTGACATTTTTTTTTTTTTTTGGTTTTTTTAATTCATTTTTGATTATTTTTCCTTCTTTGGGTTTTTTTTATTAACCTTGTTGCGTGACGCTGAGTAAATTTTTCGGCCCAAGCGGTTTTTTCAACTTGGAATAAACTTCACGTTGGCTTTACACTTTTTTCTTTTTAAATGATTTTTATGGTTGAAATTCTTTTATATAAAAGATTTTGTTTTCATTTGTTGAGTCGATGGTATTTTTGTTAAGGTGACAATTATTTTCGCGCGATTAAACGCTTTGTCAATCTGCAAACGCGATGGTTCGTAAAAATCGGTGATCTCACATTCTGTTTTATTATTTTCATTGGTGAAATAGTCCGTCGGGGTGAATTTTTGGTACAGCGAAAGAGGGGCAGATTGATTGATCGATTGATTGATAAATAATTATAAGGCTCGTTTTGTTACCACTTGAGAACCAAAGGAATTATTAATATTCACGTCATTCTATGTCGCAAATATAGTACCCTAGAATTTGATGGACAATCAGTCCCCACCGCTCAAAAAAGTGCATACGTTCCTTACCAGTCGAAAGATTATCTTTTTCAGATAACTCTCTATTTGAATACAACAACGTTATGAAATTTGTAATACGTAGTCGTCGTATAAATTTTGGAAAATATAAATTTAAGTCTTTAATTGTTGAGTTGTGGTTGAGATTTATAAACAAATATATATAGCTGGATTATCAAAATGTGAAAGTTTAAAAGTATTATTATCTGTAATAATAATATGAATAACAATACTGTATCAATTGATTATTATATTATAGGGTCATTATTATTATAAGAATTATTATTATTATTATTATTATTATTTCCCCATTCCTCTCAGACTTTTCGTGTCTGGTTGTTGTTGTTGTTATTATTATTATTACTATTATTGGTAAAAGTAAATGATAGTAAACATATTGACAATAATAATTTTATGGGAGTGGAAGAAATTGTAATCAAGAGTAAATCTAACGATTTCTCAATATTCCCATCACAACGATTCGAACTTTACTCGAATTTTCGAATAAAAAATGTCAAGTGAATCGGTAAAGTTTTGTCAAAGTTATTTGTCTGGTCTACAATTAAAAAAAATGTAGTTTTGAGATAAACGCGTTTGAAGTTGTACGTATTATTATCATTCGATGAAAATTTCGTATTCACCTCGTGTCTCCGACACCTGCTTAATGCAATTGGCGTTTAACATGAAAATCATTCTGCTCTCGTTCCTTTTTGCATATATCTATAATTTTTCATTTTTCGAAAATTCTAGGGTGGCGTTGCCGTTTAAATTCAGCAATAAGCTCATTGAGCAGAGTAAATGAGCTAAAACGATTGTTAAAACAATGGGTATTCTTCGTTGCTTATGGTTCCAACAGAAAGATAAATACAATTTATCAATAGTTATTTTTGATTTAACTTTTGATGAATATACTAACACAAACCGCCGCGGTTTTTAACATTTCCTGACTTTTGAGCTTTCCCACACGTGTTTATCAGTTAGACATATGCCGTCACTGACTTTTTTATAGGAAATTCAATTATGTTAACGATAAAATCTACATATAGGCGGAGAGTGGGATGGAGACTAATTTGAATTTCAGCAGATCTTTTCGAGTAGCTGTACAAGCGTGAAGACAATGTCGACGTATGACGTATCGGGTCGTGGGTTTGTTCCAACACCATCGATAATCTGTCATTGGGGAATGATGCACAGTAAGGCGTGCACGGAGGGGGTTTATCGACCTCGACAAATTCCCTTTGTGGAAACGCATGTATATATATCTATATACCATGAATTTATGTGTACATATAATATATATTTATTAGGATGGTCGTTATATGGGTGTTGGACAAATATTGACCGGGACGCCCTTCAGATAGGTTACGAATAAATAAATAAAATTTTTCATAAAAAATCGATGAGAAATCCTTAACATAGGGTATCGTTGAATTTGTCTCAAAAAAGGGAACAACTCCAGGTGATTCGAAAGTATTGTTCCCGGTTAAAAAAACTGCCGTTATGCTTGCAGCATAAAAACATGAACTGCAAGAGTATCGACTTCATCAGCACTAAGTGTCCCCCTTCGAACCCTACAACTTTCATCTGAACCATTTCATTGTCCCCCCTTTTCCCGACGAGTTATTCGACCGTACCGCTTCAAATGGGACACCCTGTATGTCGAATGGTTGTGGAAGTTGAGAGCATTAAAAATCCGGCATGTCGATATTACGGGACACACTGATGTATATGGAGGGGTTGTAGATATTCGATGGAGAAGGACGAGAGAGGAAGTAGATGGGAAGAACAAGAGAACGACCCCCCGCAAGCCGTCGGAAACAAACGAAGTTTGGTTCCTCGTAAATCCCGAGTAACGTTATTCCATCGGTTTGGCTGATCGATCACCGTCGGAGCTCAGCCAAATCTGTTTTGTTAAAGCGAAACACGACACGTTCGCGTTCAGACTGAATCGGGCCAATGAGCCACGATTCTGATAAATCGGATTTAGAGTCGGCTCGAAACGTTTCGAACGGTCTCATCCGTGCCACTCGGGATCCAATGACGTTATGATTAATTGACGATTAATTTCGGCAACTTGTCGAACGAGAATCCCTTACTCACTGATTTATCCTTTCGACGAACTCAACCGCGACGACTTGGTTATATCGTTTGATTCAGCTGAGCTGCACACAGTAAAGTAAATTTACTATTTAACCATTTTTTTATTTACCTATTTATTTTTTTAACGTTTTTTTTTTTTTTTTTTGGTTTTATTCACCCTGATGACTCACCTTTTACACGTTGCTCATTGTACATTGTCATTCACTATGGTTTGGATTTTTTTTCGTTTTGCTTCCACATGGAGGAAGCTTTGTTTTCGTGAAATTTTTTTTCTCTAGATCTTTGTGTCATCGTGTTTGAAATGTGCGTAAAACTTTGAGAAAACCGTGTTGTCCGTGTGACCGCATCTTTCGAAATATCTGAGATTGTAATTATTGTCAATGCGTGTGCTTTGTAAAACGCGTATGAAAGTGCTCGGTCACATTAGGGTCAACGATAGCAGATCTTGTGTTATCGATTTCGAACATATGCACTGATAACCGGTGAATATATTGGCACACATGTATCAGCATTATCATTGTCATGTTGCATCTGGATGTCACAGACGAATAACATACTGTGTGCGTGTGTGTGTGTGTGTGTGTGTGTGTGTGTAGATCGAACGTATCTGTGATCTACCTACCTGCAATGTACATATTTGTCGTCTCGCTTTGCAGTACGATCAGTCGATTACAGTGGGCTCTGTAAACTCGTGTTCAATTGAATTCCGCTTGCGAACGATCATTGAGAACACAGACGAATGATGAACTCGTGAATTAAAATTAAAAGAAAATATTTAACACGATGAATGATATTTGAACGATTGAATCAAACGAGAATTTGAAAAATGAGAATTTTTTTTTCATTTGAAACGTTATCTATGGTGTCAAGAGTAAGGTTTCTGTCGGACTGCGATTCGATGAAAATTTTCTTTGGGGATACGTCGCATAATTCGGAAAAATCAGAATACAAAAAAATTGTTTAAAAATATTTTTTAAAAATGAATAAAAAATCTCGGGCTGAAGGACTCAGTTCGATGGCCCATTGGCAATATAGAGCGACATTAATTATATTTAAAGACGTAAAAGAGAAAAAGAGAAAAAAAATGAAAAAAGAATTAAATAAATAAATAAATGAATAAATGTTAGCCATGTATTGTCAATAAACAACAACAAGAGTTCGACATGTCGATAAATTTTCGAGATATAATTTTTTCGTGTATAATTATAAAAAAATTAAAAAAAACATATGTAAAAAAAAAATTAAAAAATCGATCATAAATAATCTGTATGTTGAATCGTTTTGTACATATATACATATATGTTATTATTCTTTTATTTAGTATCTTAAAAATTTTGTTTCACAACAGTTGGTGGTATACGCACGTATTTTTCGCGATTAGATACAATTTCGATGTACAATGGTTTTTTTTTCTTCCATTTATTTACGGTTTTAACTGAAAAGTCTCGATTAAAAATACACAATCACACAGCATACCGTATATACATGTGTATAGGCGTTTATATATTTATTTCTATGAATATATATTTACGAATATATATGGTATACATTTTTTTGCATATCTATCTCCGTGTGTACAAACATAATTAAGCCTACAGAGACCAGTACATTTTTTTTCTTCGCAAATGTGAAGCACTGTTTATTTAACACTCATCGCACGAAAAAATGTCTCAACGTTATTCATAATATTACTAACACACACTTTCTCGCTTTCGTAACGAAATTCCTTCGAATAATTTTTTTTTTTCACGTTAAACCAGGTGATTTGCAATAAATAAAAATCACGTGATAAAAGTTAATGATAATGAATCGGGTAGGTTTCGAAGTTTCGAATTTCCAATATTTCGAAGGCCCATAGAACGGTCATAGTTTATTATAACGGTTATAGAAAATTCGAAACTTCGAGCGACCCACCCGATTAATCGCGAGCTTGAGAAACGGGGAACGCACGTCCGGGCTCAGTGAACGGCGCTCCAAGAATCTCTCGATCAGCGATAATACATAAAAATTAGAAAATAAATATAAACGACTCATAATCTATATATATATAGAAAGAAACATCGAAAAAATTAATAAAAAAATAATATTGCAATTAAACAGATAATAAACGAAAAATACTACATTTTAAAATATAAGAAAATCGTGAATCGATCAGCAATCGATGCAATAATATATATATATATATATTCAATCGAAACACGAATCTGTATGTCTATTGTACCTCATTCATATATGTATTTATTTTTATTTATTTTCATTCTTCATCGTTATTTTCGTTTCTATCTACGTAAAATGCGATAACAATGATAATATTGATTATTTAATATACGTAGCACCAACGATCGATCACCTATCTGGGCTCATGTCGGTCGTTAAATTCATTTTTACACTTGTCACCTTCTTTATATACTTTAATCAACGTTCTATATTCAACGAAGAAAAAAATAATGATAATTAAAAAAATCATGATTGACAAGCTTGCAAGATCGATCTTGCCAGAACGAAAGGATAACAATGCGTGTGTGTGTGTGTGTATTGCGATTCTGGTACATCGGATCGATTTTGTTCTCACAACGACCTGACCTTACCAACACACCTCGATAAGCCCACGTCATCGTATTAATTAATAGACGTTGCACGTTGACAATTTCGCAACCTCGTAATCACTCGCGCAAATGCATTCGCTCTCACGCACCACACACACACACACACACACACACACACGAATATGATATTCGCGTGAGTTACATTAAAAACGAAACGTCGATTTTCCATGCAAATATTTTTTTTCTCCATTTTATTCTCTCAAGCATTAGGAAAATTACGCGTTTTGCCGACAGACCCAGATTACATAATTTATTAACATATATTTCCATCTATATAATATTAAGATGAATTTCATTCTTTTTGAATGAAAAAAATAATGAAAATGTTTTAAATATTTTTTTCTTAAAGAAAAAAATTAATAGAAAAAAATTGTTTTCTTTTTCATTTCTCGTTAATTCAATATTTGTATAATTAAAGTTCAGCTTCGTGAACCCGTCGTTAATTATTCAGCACCTAATCGATAAATATCTTATTATTTATATATAATATAATATAATATAATATAGTTTGATGGGATGACGCTGCTGTCATCGTGATAATGTTTCGCGCACGTCTCTCGGGGCCAATGTTACAACGATCACACGTCCCGATGGGAAATTTCTAACGAACACAATATTCATCGATCAACATTATGACACACAAGATTTTTCGGTACATCAATGCTGACAATATTCTAAATAATTTATGTATACATATAGTACGGTCGATAACAATTTGTTTATTACAATGAAAACGTAAATTTTTACAACGATGAATTTTCTTCACCCCTTTTCCACCATGATCCATTCGATTGATTCAACCATGTCCATTGTAATATCATCAATCGCATCAATCAAGTTGACGTGTAAAAAAATAACAAATTTTTTCGTTAATTTCGTACAAAAGCCTCGTCGGCTCGACGTTTTCGCCCCATTCGTTTTATTTACATACGTTCGTGCATGTTTGTGCATCGGATAATTTTAAGATAATTATTTACATAATTTGTCAATCAACCGGCAATTAGGTAGTCGTTGAATATTAATATTATCCGTCGATCATCGTAATCGACAATTCGTTCGATTCGATCGACAAATTTCGATTATTTTGATTTTTTCAATTTTTTTTTTTAATCTTCGGGAAAATCGACTCGGGAGGAAAATTATCGTCTCGTGTTTCCCCAGTTACGGGAATTAATTTGTTAATAGCATTGCGGTTGTCAATTGAAACAAAAAATAATTTTCAATCTATCGCGAGAAATTATTCATGAAAATAATAAGGTTTTTTTTTAAATAGATCGATATTGTTTAATGAAATTGATTTGATCAATTACGCTGTTCTTATAAAATCAATAATTGAATAGAACGTCTTCAAGTTATTGTCTTGAACAACTTGAACTTTTGAGTTTCAATGGAGTCTGATGATTTCATTGTAAAAAATTGCATTGCCACGATGCGTTGGTTAAATATTTCTCTCGATGGCGAAAAAAAAATGTCAGGAGGAACGTCTGTGTGTGTGCGTGTGTGTGTGTGTGTATGTGTGTGTGTGTGTGTGTGTGTATGTGTGTGTGTGTGTGTGTGTGTGTGTGTGTGTGTGTGTGTGTGTGTGTGTGTGTGTGTGTGTGTGTGTGTGTGTGTGTGTGTGTGTTTGTCCGAACGAAATTGATTTCTCACTCGATCGAGAAGCGAGAGAAAGAGAGAGAGAGAGAGAGAGCAGTTGAAGAGGTCGTGCCCGTGGATTGAAATGGAATTTTCAACAAAGAATGCAACCTATAAACAAGTACGTGTGTGCGTGTTTGTGTGTGTGTGTGTGAGAGTTCTAAATGCGGACGAACCAAGCCCCCGCGCGAAGCCATTGGGTTCGCTGTGCAGTCGGCAACTGGTGCAATAAAATTTTAACAAGTCCTTCTGAAATGAGGTCTCAAACTGGGTGAGGTCAATTGCAGAACCGACGAATATATACATATATATATATTCACAAAAGATGAATAACCAATTGGAATTGTGTCGAGTGTTGCACTTCTACATTCCGCCGGAGCCATAGAAAATTTCAATCTTATTTAATTTTATTATATTATTATTTTTATTATTATTATTTCCGTCCGGCAAAAACAATTAAATTTATTTTTTCAATAACGAAGTAAAATGATGTTCGTGAAATATTTTATGAGATTTTTTGAACAACGGGAAAAAAAAATATATATTCGAACAATCTAACGATTGTGAAATTTTTTATGGGAATGTGAAAAAGTATAAATATATAATATGTATATATAAAGGGTATCCCATTTGTAACAGTACGGTCGAATAACTCATCAGGAAAAGGGGAGACAACGCAATGAATATGTTAATATATATATATATATATATATATTTCATTAGATTTTCGCGTTTATCGGAAAGTGTGACGAATGAAGATTGATACGAGTGCAAGATGTTCATTGAGGTCAAAACGATCGAACCGATGAAAAAAGTACACAAATGTCCAAAGCCATTAGCAGTAACGATAAGATCGACGTCGAACGAAATTGCAATTGCTCGCGTTCGTGTTTATCTTCATCAACGGAAAATGTGTCCGGTGCGTTTTGCGTGGTTAAACTTCGTTATCGAATTCCCACGGTGACGACATACACTTCGAGAATGAAATTACGAATGTGGAACGAAGACCAAGAATTTGGATTTGCAGGTTGCACAAAATGCGTTTCACAAGTTAACCATATTCTGGAGAAACGAAAGAAAACGAGAAGTTGCAAGTTGAAATTATCATTTCGCTTTCATTGAATCTCGAATTGCTATAAAATTCGATCCGTTTGGGCGACAAAAAAAAAAATATTACGAATAAAATAAAATTGCAATATTCATCGAATGACTTTTTTTTTCTCGCGACTGGGTATGTCGTCGTCACGAACGACTATCACGAGGGGTTTTCGATCGATCCAAGGTCATAAAACGTCTTGGGAGGGTTACCCCAGGTGCAAACTTCACAGAGGCTCTTGAAAATTCTTACACCGCCTCTCCGCATCGTTAATTATTCAGTCGCCATTTTTCAAAAGCACTATGTGCTCGACCACGAGCATTGGCGAACGACTGAAAAAAAAGAATTGAAAAAAAAAAAACGAAAAAAAAACGACAGCCTCGCGTAAAATGCGAAAATTTAGTAGACGAAATTTTATTTTATGAACCTTTCACGACGGTCGTAAGAGCGGTTGGGCTTTTTAGCGCATCAGAACGATCACGGTTAGAGTACCCGTTTGCCGGGGCTTTTATCGCGAACATCGAGTTTCGTGAATTTTTCCGTTTTATCGTCTTATTTTTTTAATCTTCGTAGAAAATATTTGTCACCGAATATTTCGGCTTCGAGAAGATGGATTGTGTTGAAAAAGTTTTTTTTTTAGATTGTTACGACGAATCTTACATTTGAAGTAGATACTTAACAAAATTAATATATCAACACGTAAACATTCTTTTTTTTTCAGCTGCAGTTAATTTTTGCCGGTAAACGAAACATTTCGGGATCGGAAAGTAAGTGCAATACGTATAGTGTTAAGGTCAATTGAAGTGGTGATATTTTTTTTCCTGCAATAAAAAGAAAAGTTCAGCATTCTCGCCGTCGGTTTTCCATGATTTTTCGTTGAGAAGGAAGTTGTCGACTTACTTTCAAATTGTAAAAAAAAAAAAAAAATTACATATGAAGGAAAAGGAAAGGAATATAACCGAAGGAAAATCGAATTACTGAAAGCGGGACCTCTAAATATTCCCCGATTAGGCTCAAATTTTCACAGATGTCTCCCGATAGTATCTACTTCAAATGTAAAAGTCGCCATAAGAATCGAAAAACCGTACTCTTTATCAACACATCCCGATATACATACATAGACTACGACTGTGAGTTTAATGTACAAGCCACTGAAGCACATTCGCGGGAGTAAAAAAAAAGTAAGTATAAGATAAAAAAAAGCCAAGTGCTCGCAGAGCAATTAGCCACAGCGGCTAGCGATAATAATAACGGTCGCGGTAAAATAAAAGTGTAAAATTCCGTGGTTAACCAACGAGTTTGCAATTAATGCGAGGCAAAGTTTTCCGGTTGCAAAGAATAAAAAAAGAAACTAGAGGGTCAAAGAAAAAAAAATTTTAAGTGTCAACCCAAGTTTTTTCATTTTTATTTTTATTCTTTTGCTTCGCCGACGGATAACCCGTGAGAGATAAGTACGCTACTAAATACCGAGGCAACGTGACCCGCAACTCCGCCAAAATGAATCGACGAAAAATAAAAAAAAATAATATCCGGATAATGAAAATATTAATTTTCGAGTCACGGCCAAATTTATTTATCGTCAGAAAAATTTCTAAAAAATCGGCACTTGGTGAATATATTGCAATGAAATATCTCCATTTTTTTTAGATTATTTGTGAAAAAAAATTTTTCAGTGGCTGAAGTCACGTGGAATCGCTCATATATGATTGGGTGAATATCGAACATCAAGATGTCGGATGTACATCGTTATCCAAGTTGGAATCGGAAATACGACATAGATACGTTATGCAGATGGATGACAGGAAGACCCGTGTATGTCGAGTGAGGTGTGAATAATTTCGTCGGCGAATGTTCAATCGTTGCCAACGTCGAACGTATGTATTCTCGATAGTCGACGCATGCCTCAAGTGCGTCAACAGCGCGACGAATCTAACGAGCCTGGAGCTGTGGCAAACTCCTGCAGCCAGGAAACAAGAAAATATACGTCACTTCTGATGGGCTAAAAAAAGAAATATAGAAAAAAAACTCTCGAAACTAACTTCGACCTCGGCAGTTGTTTTTTTTTTTTTTTTTTTATTTACCACACTTGGTCAAACGTTAATGAAACAATTCGTAAGACTTTATGACTCTGAACCATGAGAAAAAAATACAAGCTGCAAGTTGAATCTTGCAATTTGCAAGTTTGAAGATCGCGAAAAAAAAATTCAACGGAAAAATATTTTTTTTTTCAATTTTTTAGGTGGCTCAGTCCCCTGTACACAGCTTTCTCTGTAAGGGAGCAAAATTTTTCGAATAATCAAAAAAAAAAAGAATGAAAAAATCCAGTCAAAAGTTATTTTCAACATTGTATGAAAAGTAATGCCTGTATAAATTAATCTGGGTTGTCCACGTTCTAGCTGTACGTTTATGTAATTCGAGGAATGGGGCGGGGGAGTGCATTTTATTCTTCATTCTGTCGTTTCAAGCCGTATATATATTTTTTTCCTCTCTCGCATCGCCACGTCGTGTTCACATCGCCGAACACGTCCCATTTGTTCAGCCCGCTCGTTCGTTCATTGTACTTTTATTTCCGTAATGCCGGACTACGGGAAATCCTCTTGTCAATTTTTTCTGTTCTTTTTCGTTCCCACTTTTTTTCCCCCTCTTTTTTTCAATGATTAAAAATCTGTTTTTCCGCATGGTTTCATCCCCATCCGTCTGTCTCACATTTTTATTTATTTCTCTTCTCGCTTTTCGTTGAGTTTCATTTTTTCTTCTTCTTCTTCATCATCTTCTTCGTATTTAATCACCATCGAATTACGAGAAGCCAGTCCGCAACCGTGATATATCCACCTCCAGTCTCGAATTTCGCTTCCGGTATGCAAATTATAAATTCATATGCATGCTTCGCTGTTTTTTTTTTTTTGGTTTTTTTTTCTTTCTCGAGCTTGCGAAGCGCCGCCCCGGAAAATTCCACGGCGGTGTCGCGTTACTCCGGCGGTCGACTGTGTGCCGCAGAGTCACGACGGCCCGGAAAACTCGGGAAAAATAATGCGATCTCACAGATTTACATCGGAGTCTAACAAAAAAAAAAATAATAAATGACAAATCCATCTCGATATATATCCCTTAATCGCGACAATGTATTATCTCGTTGTTTTTTTCTCTCACATTCCTCAACCGCAGATTTTCTCGCTTCGTTGCTTCGATCAAGATTTTTCCATTGATCATTTTTTCGTTTTTATTTAAATTTATTTGTTAGAAAAATATTTTTTATCTATCGTAACATTTAAGGTTGTCGTGAGGTCAGGCCGAAAAGATGTCACTGAGATGAAATTTCTTGTGAACGTTCATGATCCCTTTACTAATCAACCTGTCAAATTTCCAAAACAATCCACAGTACAGTTATTCAGAAAAAAAATCGCAAAGTTGAGGAACTATGTGTCGATCAATTTTGGCTTCCTCATAGAGGAAGCTTTGGCAAAAGTGTCAAATGATAAGAAAGCCACGAGCAAGGGTTTAATTTACATCTTGGTAATTTTAATACGGTACAAAATTATGAGAAAGCAATGTGCAAGGTTTTACTTTGCATCCTTGTTTTCATATAAAATCCGCTCGTAAATATGTCGAGTCCGGAATGATATACGGGGAATTCCATGTCAAATCAAAAAAATTGCAAATCGTATGAAATCTGAACGTCTGGGTGGATTTTGTTATAATTCAATACAAAACATCTTTCGATAATAGTACAAATTTGTACCAATTTTCAACCCGATATCTCGAAAATTGCGAAGATGCCTCTATGAGAAAGCAACAAAAATTTAATTAAATCGCAGGACGATGGAGACTACGCGGATGAGCCCGTGGCGAAGCTCGAATCTTCGGTCAAAGTACGAAGCTGTCAAGCCGGTCGAGTGGATCGAAATTCAACGGTAAAGTAACTTGGCGAGATATCGGGGATCGGACAACAGTGGGAGGAGGGCGAGGAGTGGGGGTGTGTGTTCCATGCGCCCACGGAGATCCATTAAGCGTGGGAAACCAGTCGAATGTTTCCCGGAATCTCGGACGAGCTATGCTCGAGCACAATCCCGACCACGAGAAATCCTATGCTAATGACTCGGATCGAAATCTCGTGGCTGCAAACTGCTCTCTTCACTGTCTCTAGTTTCCTCTCCCCTCCCCAAACCCCGACCTCCGTCGCTTTTCACGAGCCCGATGGTTCGGTCTCGGTCTATCGGCTACTATCAGGATCCTACTCGATGTCGCGGCAAGACACTCGAGATCTCTGCACCGGAGTACCAGACTGGAGAACCATCAACGTGATGGCTGAGAGGCCGGAGGGAAGCTCCCTCGTTCGAATCAAACCGTGTCTCGGTCTGATTCGCACGTCGATCATGGATTAACGGGTTGGGGTCAAAATCCAGAACGAGCAATGTTCAGAAAGGTAAGAATTCCGAACGCCTGATGCTTCGAATTACAATGTCCCGAACAGTCAAGATTCGGAATCACTGATTCGATTGTGAAATAACGTTTGAATCGATGGATTTTCGATTGTTGATTTTTCTAATTTTTAATATTCACGGTAAGATACAGAATCTCAAGAATGTAGCAAAATATCAAAAACATAAAATACGGTCGCAATCGTAAAATCTGATGAAGAAAAAAATGTGGGTTTCATTAAAAATTTTCAAATATTTTTCCAATTTTTTTTTTCATCGACATATTTTGCTGTTTGGTTATCAATATTTGTGTGTCTGTGTGTGTGTGTGTGTTTATGTCGTTTAACAAAAATCGTGTGAATTCCGTCTGTCATGTGAAAAGTCGTACGTCCAACAATTTCACATCGAGGTTTGTTTCCTTTTTTTTTTCGTTTTCTTTCCCAATTTGTAACGGTTTATGGAATTGGTACTCGGGCACGTAGAAGGATTTGGGAATTTCGTTACGAGCGTGATTTTTTCATCCCTCGTGGTGATTGAACAACGAAATGTTGGAACGAAATAAAAAAAAAATAAAAAATAAAAAATCCACATAAAAAAAAAAGGTTATCGAGAGTGTACTCGAGGTGAATAATATCGTTCGGTTTGCATGGCAAAAGTGATGTCGGATGGAATGAAGGTTCGTGCGAGCTCACGGTACTCGAACGAGACCCTTGAGGTAGGCCGAAAATATATTATATTTTTTTTTCACCCCCGTTTTTTTTTTGTCTTTTGTTCTTTTTTTTTCATCCCAGACGATAAATTGGAGTAATGGGTGGCTGGTGTGTGGCCTTGAGGGTCTTTGACGGCGTGAAAAAAAAAAATAATAATAATAATACAGTGTAACCTGAATTCCCTCGAGACGGTCCTTCGGCCCTCCCAGACGAATATTGAGTATACTAATTTGTCGGACAAAAGCTCGAATAAAAATATATATCTCGAGTGATAACGAAAATTCAATCGATCAGAATGATTGAAGAAGAAAAAAAAAAACAAAATTTAATTCGATTCAACAAAGTTCTTGGTTAATCTTTGGAGCGATTTTCCCCCCCTCTTTACTTTGGGAGGTGAGTTATCGTGTCGTAAAAAAATTCATTCCTTGGGTTTCCGGTTGTATCTACGAATGTGAAAGTTGGATATTTTTTTCCCCCCCGATAGAACCGGTTATAACGCAGGACAAGTACGACGAGAAAACGTTTCGAGGCGTGATAGGAACGAGAGAAAAGTCATCGAGGAAACGTGACCTCCTCGACGGTATTCGGACGATCTCGGTATCGAATTTAACTTTTTCGCATTTTCCAACTTTTCCACTTTCCTCTCCCTCGCTCTCTCTCTCTCTCACTCTCGTTATCCCCGTCTCTCTCCGCTGGACATCCGGCGTCGCTCAATCTTACGCCATTTTTTACCCATCCGCTCGAATTCGAGGGATAAAATAGCCTGCGCGACACATGATACCAATCGGCTCGTTGCGCATGCGCGACAATTCGAAAAAATTACGATCCGACAATTTTCGCCACTGAAAATTGACTCACGTGTAACCCAAATGAGAAAAAAAAAAAATTCCTTTTCTTTCGTTTTCATATATATTTTATAAATTATAATCTGTGTCCAAGCAACTAATATTGGCATTGCCAAAATCATCATTGATAAAATGTCCGAAAGTGGCTAAATCCAAATTACACACGCAATTTTTACTCAAGCGTTTGCAAAATACAAAATACCATTTTTTTACTTGTAGTTATAATTGCTTGAAATTTCGTGTGCTCGGTATTAATTCGGTGCTTCAATAAAAAATGTACCGCGGGCTGTCCAACACTGTCTGTATGCGAAGAACTATGCATTTGGACGAATATCCCAATATCAAATACAAAATCTCTCAATATCAAATATAAATTTGATTAATGAACGGACGAACGAAGAATATATTTTTCACGAAAAAATTGCGATCAGACAATTTCCGCCCGCGCGATTTCCACTTACCGCTGTCGACCCGCACTTTCTCTCTCTCTCTCTCTCTCTCTCTCTCTCTTTCTTCGTCACGCTCACGTCTATACAAACATTGTTAATTATCTCATTTTCCTAACTGCCACTCGTGTTCTTAATCTAAAAAAAATAGAAAAAAAATTTTTTTTTTTATTTTTCATGCTTTGTTCGTTTCTCTCACTATTTACAATTATGTACAATAATCATCGACGATCGAGGACCTTCGACGCATTGCCGGCAAACGTTTTGCTATCTCATCCCGTTAAAAAATTTCCATTCTGTGTTTTTCTCTCTCTCTCTCTTTCCTTTTTATCTCCATCTTCTTCCTCGTCAGTTTCAGATCTTGAAAAAAAAATAACCTTTTTTTTTATAAATATTTTCCATTCGACCATTCTCCTCTCGATCGCCTATCTCTTTCTCTCTGCTCAACGTAAAGTCATTCTATTTCAATTATTTTTTCTAAAATCCACAACATTTGGATTTTTCAGTAAAAAACCGAGGACGAAAAATCATTCTCGTTTTCACAACGATCTGACAATTTTATTCCATTGTTTTTCTTTCCATACGATCGTGACATTATTATTTTCTTACTTGGGGTCAAACATTTTTTTGGCCCTCCCATGGGGTAAATTCTCCAATTTTTTTCGAGTATTTAAAAAAAATTGGAAAGAAGGGAAAAAATCTTATTGAATCTTTTTCGTAGAGAATTCAATTTTCTACAAAAAAGGTTATTTGCATTATCGTCGTATCTCACATAGTTTCCGAGTTATTGTGAACTTTATCGAAGCTTGGAACAAGCTATCTCAACTTGCCGGTTCACCAGGGAATTCAATCACTGAAAAATGTTTTAAATTGGCATCGAAGACCCACGACAATAAGTGAAAAATGTGCGGAGTTCCGGATTTTTCGGTGCAATACTGTAGAAGGAAAAATCAAATGGCGAAATTCGACGGCTTTGGGGCGGTACTTAGAATTGATCTACGAAGCTGGGCCTTCGGCTACCTCAAAAATTATTTATTCAGAGACATTTAAGCCCATGGCAGGGACGAAAGAATGTTTGACTCCAAACCAGGACCACCCTAATATGTACATTTTATTTTTTTGGTTTTTTCGTTCTTGATCACACGACGAAGAAGCGTCGACGTTAATATT
Source organism: Diplazon laetatorius (assembly GCA_963662125.1). Classification (NCBI taxonomy): domain Eukaryota; kingdom Metazoa; phylum Arthropoda; class Insecta; order Hymenoptera; family Ichneumonidae; genus Diplazon; species Diplazon laetatorius. The sequence goes on along the minus strand of OY759165.1, from coordinate 3,571,828 downwards.
CGTTACGCGTTGATTGGGCCCAATGGGGATCGCAGTGCCATCGATAAAGCAGTTTGAGTTACCCCCTCGTCAGCTTACTCCGATAACAGCAGTGGAGGGGGCGGGGAAACAACAAAAAAATGTGTCGATAAAATTGAGCTTCGCTTCGCGAAACATCTCGAAGAGGACAATGGTGAAACGTGAGTGTATGTGTAGGGGGTCGGGGGGGGGGGGGGTCAGGCAGGGGAAGCTGCGAAGATCGAAAAAAGGAGGATGATAGGAGAAAGCTCACGAATGATTCACGACTAACACGAGATGATACATACAGTCGTTTCGTTCCTGTATAAGACTTCGAACCATTCACATTGTGCATCGTGGACATGTCTTCGTCGTCGTCGTCGTCATCTTTTTTTTTCTTTTTTTTTTTTTTTTCATCCCACGTTCCAATATCATCTGGCCAAGAAAAATTACCAAACCCAAGAGACAATAGCTCGGCAAAAAGAAGAAATAAAAAAAAAAAGAGTCAACGACGATGAAACGAAAATCGTTCGATCAGACGCGGGGGGGAAAGGGGGCTGGGAGTTGATGCACAAGGTCTCCATGGGAGTTTTTTTCTCTGGCTGTGTAATAGGCCGTTAGCCGTAGCCGCGTTTGAACAGTTGTCGGTTCGGGGCTTTCGTAAACGTGTCCGTATGGGTCGATCCGTGTCGACAAAAACGCTCGTACGAAACAAGAGAGGGCCATTGCTGATAATGGACGAGAACGCGTCGATATAGCAGCATCGGGAAAGAGGAAAAAAAACAAACAAAAAATAACAAAAAAAAAAAAAAAGAACGTGCCGTACGTTTGTCAACGTGAGATATCGAGATGAAAATATAATACTGTCATTTGTCGGATGGGAAAAAGAAAAAGGAAAAAAAGAGTTTTTCGTAGCTCTATGGAATAATCGTTACGTCCAGTGAATTCTATTCTCAGATAATAATAATAAATAATGATTCACTAATAATAACAATAATAATAAAAATTCAGCAATCATTCACAATTTTGATATCCAATTTCAGCTTGACTATTCGGAAAATTTAATAAAAAAGAAAAACGAATTCGATGATTCATACAATAATAAAAATTGAGATAATTCAAAAACAATTCGATTACGGTTGAATTTTTTTTTGTCCGGCTCTTCAGGTGACAGAGTGATGACGTTGCGTCGATATCAGACACGCGACGAGTTGAAACACTCGGGGAGGGGGAGGGAGGGGATGGGTGTTGATGGAAACGGAGATGTAACGATTATACCAAGTACGTCGGATTATCATCGACTCGTACTACTGCGTCAGCCCGCCCCCTTCTCCGGCACAAGACAGAATTAATTCCACTCGGTCGCGTGTTCGGTTAATCGTTTCGTTGCCAAATGTGCTAAACCTAATTGTCAACCGGATAACACGTTAAACGGAATGGAATACGAAAGCCCCCTTTCGCGTGTGCATAATTAACGAAACGAATGATGGGATTCCACTTCGATGCGTTCGCGCACCCGTCGGGCCGGCCGAAGTCGATTATCAACATCGACGTCGAAAGATAAGAGAAATTTCGCTTTCGCAAACTTAATTTCGCGCCGATTTCACAGCAATCGTGGCGTCAATTGCGAGTGAAAAATTTGGATTGGGCTCAAAAATCGAAAGGAGCAACGTTCGAAAAGACCAAAATTCGGGACGCGCAATGCTCGGAACGGTCAATATTCGGAATATTATATATAGCTATAGTTGCGTACCTCGTCCGCCAGCCTATAGCTATATATAATATTCTGAATCTCGACCGTTCCGAGCATTGTCGTCCCGAGCATAGCGCGCCCCAAATTTTGGGCCTTTCCGAACGTTGCTCGTTCCGAGTTTCGAGCCCAACCCACGATTTCGACACTTTTCGTCGGGGGTTGTACCATCGAAGGAAATTTGGTTTTGGCACGAATGCAATGTCACTGCGAGTCCCATCGGGCACATTGAGAAGCGTTTTCGCTTTTCGCGTTAGACGACAATGAAGTTTCATTGATTCACGAATGAACGAAATGTAAAATATCCGATGGACTAAATTTATTTGTGATTATTTGGGGGGGGGGGGGTGGGGATTTTTCTTTCGCGGGGATGTGCAAAGGGCGGAAAAAATTATAGAGAGTAAATTTGCGTTTGAATCGGGATGTTTTTCTTTTTTTTTTTTCGTCTACAGAAGATAGCAAAACGTTCGTCCGGCATGCCTGTGCTAAACCTGAGTGACTTGTGTCACCGTGTGATTGTTCGTTGCCGTGTTTCCATTGTTGTCGGGTCGTTGGGGCACCGGGGTCCATCGGCCGAACAGCTTCCACCCGCAGAAAAGTTGGCTGAACGTCATTCGAAATTGACGGCTCATCGCGCAATAAAGTATGAAGTTTATCGCTGAATTTATCAGCGCCAGTATGTCCATCACTTCGCCTGCGAACAAAGAACAAAAAATTGGTCAAGAGCGTGTTGGGCACGCACATGATAGGGTTCCGTAGGCGTAAATTTTGAAAAAAAATGTTTAGTTGGTTATTTTGATATTTTTTGTAAACTGTTTTTCCATTCCTTTTGTTTGCCATTTTGTTTAGTTCGCACGACGAGATGTCTTTGGTTAATGGGTCTCGGCGAGTGTTTCACGTAATTCGTCGATTTCGGTCGTTCACAATGTCGAGGAAAATTGAGAAAAGCCAAATGTTTGTTCATGAGCCAAGGCACGTCCTCGACCATCATCCCCCACCCCCCCACCCCGTACCCACGAGGATTGTTGCCCGAGCAATGGAACTTAACGAGTGGGTTCGAAGGACATCCTCACGACGTTACGTGACCAACGGTCAATACTCGTGATATCCAGATAAACTTTATCAACGTATTATTACGAATGACTCACCGCGTCCGTTTTGCACGTTTCATCCGAATTTTCGTTAGTTCGTCTTTGTCGAAACCCACGTGACCGTGTGTGAACTATGGTCGAGTAAAATTTCGTGATTAAGGTAGTACCCTCCATAAGAGAGTTCCTCGTCAGATTTTCATGAAACTCGGCATGGTTATAGGTATTGATTAGAAAAAGGTTCAGTTGAATTTTTATGGCTTTCCGGAGCGCGAGAAAAAATATATCAACACTTTTATTTTCACACGTTTAACATGGAGCCTTATGGGAAATCACGCTCAATTTAATATAATACAAAAAGTCCTCATCAGATTTTGATGAAAACACTTAAGCTGCAAGTTGAATATTCGGAGAACATTTTGAGCACTTGACAGTAGAGATCAGGAGACTGTCATGATAATAATAAGCAAATAAACATTTGGACCTAGCCACTTTTGCAAAATTGTTGTCAATGATGATTTTGCCAATGCCAACATTAGTTGCTTGCACACAAATTATAATCAAAAAAAATATATTAAAAACGAAAGAAATGGAATTATTTTTTTTTCTCAGTTGAGTCAGACGTGAGTCAATTTTCAGATAAAAATGAATAAATGAAAAAGTGTTTGACGTGTAGCTCCTGACAAATTCGTCGGAAGTCAGGCAGGCAACTCGAACGAATTTGTTTATTTTTATTTACTTTTTTTATGTTCTTTTTTTTTTGTTTTTTTTTTTTTAATATTTTTTTCACCGGCCTCCACTGAGTTTGATCGAATGAAGAAAATTGTGGCTGCGGAGCACGTGACCCCACCCCACCCCGACGGGGTAACGCCACACTCGGATGAAAGGTATTGGCAGTCGATCGATCTCCCTCCACTTCTCTCATCGAAGAAAATGCTGAGCTCGTCTCCTCTAACTCGAAGCCGGGCGCATCGGGACTCCGCACACACATACATATATATACATACATTTCAAGTACACGTTTTTACGTGATCGTCACAATGTGAATTCTGACTTATTTCGCAATTTCATATAGCTGCCGGAAAGCATTGCAATTCTTTTTATAATCGAAAGAGACGAAGTATTGTGAAGATCGATTCACAGGCTCTCTGTGAGCGAAAAAAAAAAAAATTCGCGAACACTGTTTAATTTGCGAGAAGGGGGTCAAAAACATTTTTTTTTATGTTGTCATTTGTGTTTTCAGGTCACCGATCTACGTCTTTGTACCAAATTTCATATTCAATGGGAGGCCTGTGACACACAGACGGACGGACGGACGGACTTGACGAAACCATAAGAGTTCCTAGATTTCCACGGAACCCTAAAAAAGAAAACCAAAGTTCGAGGAAACGGATGAAGCAACAGTGACGGGCAACAAATTGACGGATAAAGTCAAGAAGTTTTGGAAAAAAAAAAACAATAATGATGATTCCGTGGAAGCAAAGTTGTATGCTGTTACGTCTGACTGATCATCGAGTTAAACTACTTGGCTCGGTGAAATTATTCGCGTCTCAAGCGTCTCCGCGTACTCGGAATTTCCAGATGTTCAGAAGCATCGAAGCGTCCTATTATTTGCATCTCAAAAATATTTTCATCGTGAGATGTTGAGCAGCTGCTCGGAATTTGTTTAAACGGAAAATACGCCGAAAAATTGTTAATTCGATTATAAATATCACACACACACACACACACACGCGCGGAAATTATTTTGTTTGAAAAAAATGCAATTATCGTCGTAATTTTCGTTGGGCCATGGACGAAATATTTTGTGGTAATTTATTCGTAATTGACGATGAGCCATCGATGAGCGGCTGTTAGAAATTTAATCGATCGAAAAATTGATAATTCAATAAAAATAATTCGATAAAAAAAATGAGGCTCGTGAAAAAAACGTCCTTCTTGAAAGCAATGAAACCTCGAACAAGAACACACAGACCACAAATTATTCGTAAATTCAGAAAATATTAAGATCTTCTCATAATTTTCGTTGCTCAATGAAAACGTTATTTTCCGATAATTCGTAACAAACGTAAATTCCAATCATGAATATTCCCCACATAAATTTGTGTCAACTGTGTGTTATCACGATGATATCGATGCGCGAGGGATTAGCGAAATTTCCAATTGGTTTTAGTCCAACGGAACAATTTCGATGACAATTTTCGGTAACGACGTCGACGAGCTTTTAATCCGAGCGATTGAGCCGGCTACGTCGAACAGTACAGTCGTGCACGTGTGTGTTCGACGATTGGACGAATGTGAATTTTGCGATTAGATACTGGTAATTACACGATATCGGAACAATGTGAAAAGGAATTAGTGGAGTATACGCTTGTGTCACGTTAATATCGAGCAAAGCCCCTCCGGTCGCGGATGGGGTAGGTGGGGAGAGGGGGAGGGGGCACACAATCAGTGTCAAAATCAGGGTGTGTGTACGAAGAGGCTTCAATAAGCCACGAGGGAATTTCTATGACAGTTACGGTCTGCGTGACTGGGGCCAGGCTAATATCATCGGTCATGTGGAAACGGAGATATATCAATACATGTGTCTGTGTGTGTGTGTCGATAAAATGGACCGCAGGATTTATCGATAAATATTGTGGCATTGATTAATGTTAATTAATGTGGAATGATTGAAAATTATTATCGACTTTTATAACGTTGATGAAAAGGGGTGGGGCTCGAAGTTCAGAATGAGCAAAATGTTCAGAAAGGCCAAAATTTCGAAAATTGTAGCCTACGTACAATATTCCGAACGCCTACCAGTCGCCGCGGTTTTCAACATTTCCCGACTTTCGAGCCCCACCCGAAAAGTTGTATCAACACGGTGGGGGGGGGGGGGGCTACGACGATTAACGGTTAATGGGGGTCAATTAACGTTTCGTATGATGCGCCCCATTGGCCGAGATAAATGGGATGCAGATAAGCGGATGTGAAAGCGTGCAAATGTTGCGCCCTTCGTGAGAGCCCTGCGGGCAATCGTTGATGGTGAAACGACTAACGTTGTGCTCGATCCCAAAAGCTCAAACTGTGCCCACACACGCGTGGTCGTTTGTGTGTTTGTGAATTGATCGATATGATGGCTGCACCGCTGCGTTCAACGATGTCGAATTTTTTACACTTCGAGATTGCATGCACGTGCGTTTTATAACGTTGCCAAATGAATTAGTCTCGAATTCTCATAACAATTACTTTTTATTTTTGCTTCCTCATGAAGGAAGCTATGTGACGGTTTAACGAAATTGACAGTGATCAGGGTTTCGACAGTTCGAATTCATACGAAATGCTTCATATCCCTTCATAGATTTTTTTCCAAGCCAAAAAGGCGCATTTTATTCGACAACGAACGAACGTGTAAGAATACGAAAAAAACCGAGGTATGCGTCACAGATGGGTTCAATAAGAATGCACGACAAAGCCGCAATATTTCGCGAGGGAGCCACCCAAACATACGTATATGTTCCATGGAACTTGATGAAAGAAACATTTGCGTGTCCGTTGAGACTTTGCTATTTCTCATGGGACAAAAAGTGCGCTGCAAAAGCTTTCCTGTGCGACATATATATATATATATAAATATATATATATATATATATATATATATATATATATATATATATATATATATATATATACACACATCTTTTCATGCACAATGGAAGCGTGCGTTGGTGTGCAACACGAACGAGGGTGAAGCGGGGGTGGTTTGTGGGCGAATAAAGCGCATATAAATGATCCCCGTCCGAGGGTCGCGAAAAGCTCGAATATATAAATCACGTGGCCCGCGGGCGGCTTTCGTGAAAAATTCATTTCAATTCGACGTGCCCTGAAAGTGAAAAAAAGAATAATCGCAACAACAAAGAAGAATTTTTTTTTTTTTTCATTCTATCGTTCGTATACAACGAAAAAATTAATTTACGATGATACGAATATTGAAAAAAAACATTCTTTGTTTTTTTTTTTTTTTTTTTACATTTTTTTTTCAAATCTCTCTGAAGCACATGGAGAAACGTACGTGAAATGAAATTCGTGGAATTCTCGACGATTGCGCGAACGCGAAATGACGGATAATTAACTAATTAAAGAGGGCTTGGACGGTGAAATTGAACGAATGGAAAGAACATGACGGTTCGTTGGCTAATTAATTGAGGATATCTGGGAGTATAATCGTGATTAGTGGACGAGTGGTTGGAGGAATGAAAAAAAAAATAAAAAAAAATCGGAAACCCATGAACTATAGGGAAAAGTGGGTACTATCGAATTTCCGGATAACCAAGTGGATAACCAGAGATACTTGGGATATCGAATTAATCGGTAAATTATGGCGTACCACGATGGAACATCGTTGAGCGAGCATGTATATATATATATATATATATTTATATACATTAGGGTGGTCCTTATTCGGGGTCAAACATTTTTTTGTCCCTCCCATGGCTTGGCGCCTCCGCGGCATCGAACCAAAAGACAATTCGTTCAAATTATCGTTGACAATTGAAAATTATTCGACGATTCGTTCGTACAACGAGCTTCGGAGTTTCGGGATCGCTCGTTGAAAATCAAATTTGCAAAGTCGACAATCGGATGTGCGGAATACATTTTGGATTGTGCACTTTCGCAAGCTCGTCGTTTTAGCCCGAGAGCATTTTCATGTGCAACGGCAGCGCACGATGTTGCAGCACGGTGACGCGATAACCGGATGCGCAAAGAGGTTGTCGTCGGGCGAGTGTGCGTCGGCGTGCCGGTCCACACACTCACACACACTTTCGTCGTCTCTATTCCATTATAATGGATAATGCGATGGGTTTAGCTATTCGCGTGTTTTCCGTCGTTCGTGCGGCTTAAAAGCGTCGTAAAGGATGTCTCTCGCTTTACAGCCCAAGCCGATGAAGTAAAAAACCGTCTCTCGGAAGAAAATTATCCGAATTAAATCGGCTAGAAGCAAAATTAATGTGATGGAAAATTTAATCAATTCGATAGTCATAATTTCAGTTGAAAATGGAAAAAAAAAAAAAACTTTATGTCTTCGATTATTTATTCCATCGTAAAATGGTTTTTATTATTTCGATTCAATAATAATGATCGTGATGATGATAATAACATCAACAAGAACAATAACAATAGTAATAATAATAATAATAATAATAATAATAATAATAACTATTGTTATTATTGTTGTTATCATTATTATTATTGTCATAAATGAAAATAATTATAATAGTCATTATATAATATCATATTGAAGGTAATCACAATAATAATAATAATAATAATGATTATGATTATTATTAACAATGACAATAATAATAATGATAATTTTTAGAATCCCAATTGTTTTATTTTTTTTTGTGACTAAATGATTCTTGATACTTCTTGTGGCGTTATATTCGTTGTAAATTAATTTTCCGATCGATTATCGCGAAAAAAGAATAATAATAATAATAATAATTAATATAAGTATTAACAATTTTAGAATAAAAAAAACCAAATTACTCGATTTTCGTCATAACCGAATGTTCCTCGAAATCTGTGACGACTTGTCGTCCTTGTAAATTTATATTTCGATCGATTATCGCGAAATTGAATTTCTCGATATCCCACAAAATCATTATCACACAGATTGTGAACGTTAGCCGAGTTGCGAGTGAGAACGCTAAAACGAAAAATAGAAAAAAATAAATGAAAATAGATAAAACCACCGGGGGAAAAAAAAGAAAAACACACCATGGGCAAAGAATGGGAGAACGCCGGGTAAGAAGCAGGAGTGAAAAGATAGTGGATGACTTTTGTGAGTCGAGTCAAGCCCCTCGTGAGCGGAAAGAAGGGAGAAATACGAGGTGCGACGGGGCAGGGCGAGAGGAGGGCGGGAGGGTGAAAGAAAACTGAAGAAGCATCGTGGAAAAGTTTTAAGCTGGAAAAACCGCGGGAACACATAGACTCGGGCGAAGATTATTATCAGCTCGAGTTGGAGTCTCGTCTGGAAGAGAAGAGGGCGAAAGAAAAAAAAACGCACACACACACACATTGCAGGGAGCGTCCGAGAGGTGGGAAGAAGTCGGGTTGTGGATGAAAAAAAAAAACAGTGTGAGGATAAAGGAGCGGGGAGGGGGGGGATGGGTTGAACGGAGTCGCAGGGGAGAGAGAAGAGATCGTTCACGACCCTCGAGGATTTCGTCGAGGGTCGTAAGGCGGCTCTGGGCCGAGCACGTGGATTTTTTTATGCAGTGGGAAAAATATCAGTTGCAGGTAGACTCGACGTCCTTGGACCCCGTAACCCGATTAATCTTTGCACTATTATTTCGAATGTCAATGCATTTAGAAAAAAAAAAAAAATTTTCGTGCGGTTCAGAATTTAGCCCGATTCTATTTCGTCATCAAGATGTAGGAATACGATGGGGGACAGGTGAGAAAATCACAATAAAACATGTTCTTTTTAAGTTTTTTCCATTGTTTTTTTTTTTTCAATTTTAACAGGTTCAATGTTACTATTAATTTAATTTATAGCAGTCGTTTATTTTCAGGTATACCTTTTTGAGGTGTTTACACAAGTCTTCTCCCCCCTCCCTGCACATGCGAAAAAAAGTGTTTAAAAAAAATCTCCTCTCCAACTAGACGAAAAAACGATGAATCTCCAAAAAGCAAAAAAAGAATGTATTCTTTGTTGACTGAAAAATAAATAAATCATGAATGTATAAACGTGGACCCAAGCAATTGGAATTGATGGCGAATTAATCAGCGATAGTACGATCCTTCGAGCAGATAAACCCAGAATTTCGTGTCGATGATTAAGGTGTGGTCCAGGTTTAACGAGATTTTGACGAGATTTTCACGAGTTCAACTCCCGAGGGGTAACTGAGAATAGTATTTGGCTGATGGAGTGCTAAGTGGGTCTGATTAAGTACTCCCCGGACGTCGTTAATCATTCGGTTCGTCTGATAATTGAACTTAGTACGAGTAAAAACCATTTGTGCAATGAAAAAGCAATAATTATATTCAACGCGGATAACAAACAAATGCATGAAAAAACCGTCGTTACTATTTTTCCAAATACGTTCACCCTTATTTTTTTTTTCAATTATTCGCTTCATAACCACAATTTTATCACTTCTGCCAATAACTTTTGCGTTATGAATTATCAATATTCAAAAATTACGACGAAAATAAAAGGTTTTTTCTTCAATCGCAAGCACGAATCGTCGATAAGGAGTTGAACATTTTTTTAGAAATAGAATTACGTTCAGAATTATTTCTAACTTGTGTGAATTAAAAAGAAATAATTATTATTTCGGTTCTGTTGAGATGAATTTCGATTGAAATTTCACAAAGAAGAATTCTGATGTTTTTTTTTTTTCATTCAGAACAATTGTAAATACGTGCAGGCCAACGAATCGAATAATAATGAATAAAAAAAAATGAATGAAAATAATTCACGGTAAATGAAAAAACTTCTTTTTTTAGGACCAACAAATATTTGTCGACCTAGTGCAAACAAAATGCAATTTCGAATCCAACAAATACGTTTCTGCCGATTCTCATTCTCGTGCGAATCAATAATTGATAATTCAATCATCGACAAGGGTCAATGAAAATCGAAATAATAAATTAAATCCATTACTGGAACGCTTTTATTTCCACCTCATTCCTGAAAACTTTTAAAAAATCGTTGTAGTACCTAAATATACTATTTAAAAAATCTGCAAAAATAAAATAAAATAAAATAAAATAAAATAAAATAAAATAAAATAAAATAAAATAAAATAAAATAAAATAAAATAAAATAAAATAAAATAAAATAAAATCTGATCAACTGAAACCAAAATATCGGGAAACAATCATTTTTTCAAAAAGCTAAATCTCGAAATTCTCGCATCGACTTTTCTAAAATCAGGTAAAAAAAACTAAAAAAAAAAACTTAAATTAAAAAACACCGAAAAAAATTGTATTAAAAAAAAATAGAATTACCAAGTTTGACGTAACAAGATTTGAAGAAACCATCGCCGAGTATAACGCTCAACAATCCAAGCACGCCCTGTGGAAATTCCGTGATGAGAAAAAGCAAAAGCACAGCCAGCAGCATTCTCGTCGTCCGATCTGTCTGTCGTTCCTTCTCCATCAATCTCGATGATTTTTTTTTCGCGCACTTTTTCACCAAATCCTTTCCCCCGCAATCGTCATCACGTTTACTCTTGTCACATCCTCTTGCTCCGTTACCCGCGTTGGTCAACAATTTCCGGCGTTTCTTCGTTTCCATCAACGCGAGAATGAGTCTCAAACTGAGTATGGTAAGTGCCAAACAAGGTATCAATTTGATCACAACGCTGTACATGCAAAAATTCATGGTTTTCAAAAAATCATTGACTCGCATTGTTTCGCTCAAACTCACGAACCACAATGTCGAATTTTGATAATCGTTATGATCAACGTTGTTCGTTGAATTTCCGTGAAACGTTGAATTATAAATTGTCATGTTAACGCTTCGTCCGTTTGCGTCGAAAATTTCGTTCTTCGACATCAAATCGGTGGTAAAATAAACCGGCAGACATATCAACGGACATATCACGTAAGCACCGGTTATCGCCATTATCGTGCGTTCGAAGCTGCACCATTCGCGATTTTTTTGCGGATGTGCCACAGCTATGTAACGCCATATCGCCAAGGTCACGGTCAACCATATGGATATCGTGTGACAAACTTGAGTGAACAGCGAATGAAAAAGCACGAATACGGCCCAACCGTAGGTGTAAGTGTCGCGTCGCGGACGATGATAGAGATACATGTGACTGGCGTACGGAATGTATTCCAACATCACCAGAAGATCGGCAACTGCCAAACCCGTGAGTATCGCGTTTGTCGGTGAACTCATTTCACGACGCGACAAAACAATTATGTTCAATGTGTTTGCTATGGAACCGAATATGCACACGAGAAGACTCGCCCAACCGTGAATTTTCGCGTATTCATCGTGAAACGCATTTAAACTCGAATTGCACTGATAACCGAGATCCGAACGCATCATTGACGTTGCACTTTCGTTCGTTGTTAAATTCATTGTTATTGTTTTTTTTTGTTTGTTGTTGTTATTTATTTGTTTATTTGATCGGTTATTTGTTTGTTGTTATTATTTGTTTGTTTTTTGTTGTTCTTCAGTTTTGATTTCGATCGAACGTGTTTTTTTCAACTTGTTTGTTTATTCATTTATTTTTTTAAATATTTATATAGAATCGAATCGAATTTCGTTTGCACTAGTTTCAACAAACGTCTTTATTTACGAAACAATGTTTTCCTTATTTATTTATTTATTCCATATTTTTTTCGTGTTTTTTTTTTGAATTTTGAAAAAAAATGTTTTCAGTGTTTGATTTTTTTTCAAAGGTTGTCTGGATTGGATTGTTACGGATGCGAGGGGTGGGTGAGAGGGGGGGAAGTCACTCCGGTGTCGATTGGGTTTCGGGACGGACGATTTTTTCGGTCTCGTCGATGGGAACCGATTTTTGATGATTTTTCAATGTCATCGTTGAAACGAGAATATACGTTTCTTTTTCTCCTTCTTTTCTCTTCCTTTGGTTTGTTGTCGATATATATATTTTTTTTGTGAAAGTGGGGGGAGGGAATGGGTGGGTTTGAATTAGTTTATCTCATTGACATTTGGTGGGCGATGGACGATCTTCACGATATCTCGCGATCATCGATCGAACCAAAGGCTCACGTGTCATGATTGTTTATTTTTTTTTCCTTCTTGGTTAGTATACATATATACATATATATATATATGTATATATTTGGGATTTTTAAAAGAAATTATTTAACGGTGTTTATGTAACGAAATTATGTAACGGATCATTGTATTCGGCACTTGATTGTTCAATATTATTATTATTATTATTATTATTATTATTATTATTATTATTATTATTATTATTATTATTATTATTATTTTCGTTGAAACGTTGAACAGAAGATGAAAATATGAGAAAAAATGTAAAGAAACCGAAATGAAAAATTGTTTTCTTTTTTTCCAAAATTAAATAAATAAAAATAATTTAATGACGATGATTATCGTACATCGATGCACATTGTCGTTGTCGTTGTTCTTTTTACTTCCATTGTTTCGTTATTCTCAATGTGAAAATTAAACGAAACGAGACGAGTACGATTGAGTATAAATTATATAAAGACTAAAGAACAAAAAAAAACAATATTTCGTCGTTCTCACGTGTTTTTTATTGTTTTACTTTTCTCAATTCTTATTTTTTTTTCGAGGACGCGGCGATACGGGGCGAGTGATAAGAACGATGGTTTGCCCGGGCCGTCGTGACACGTCGAGTCGGTAACGCGTGCGGGCGTCGAATGAGAACAACGCGAAACAGTGAGAAAGGTTTGGGTGAACGCGCGAGGATCCCGAAGCCGACGATCGGACGCGCCTGCGTCCGACCGTATTACGTTCGCACTACTGGAAAGAGCTTTCGCACAGATTCGAGAAATGAAGACGTTGCGCGCGACACAATCGTGACACGATCGTGGGCCGGCGTGGGGGGAGGGGGAGGGAGGGGGGAGGTGATCACACGGACGAACGGTACGTACGAAGGACGGCGAATGAGATTTTCATTTCGAAAATCGTGCGATTATGCCGACGGTTCGGCGCCGCGTGTGATTTCACGTCTCAAACGCGCGATATACCCCAGCTGTGTGTTTTTGCGTGTGTGTGTGTGTGTGTGTGTGTTTTGTGGGTGTTTCAGACGTTGAATCCTAAGATAGAAAAGCTCGACGGGTGGCTCGCACAGTTTGCATTGAAATAACTGTGGAATGAGACCGTTAGCGAGCTTATTTGAATATGCCGAAAAGAAAACAAAAAAAAAATACACAGACATAGGCACACACACACACACACACACACACACGCACGCACAAGTGCAAACAAAATTTCAAAGAGAATGGGGAGGATCGTTGAAACGACTATTGCATAAATGTTTTTCAATGTCTGTGTGTGGGTGTGTGTTTGTGTGGGTCTCTCTCTCTCTCTCTCTCTTTCTTTCTCTTTCTCTCGAGCTATTTTCACAATAATTTCCTGTCTCTCATTCAGAGTCATTGTCAATTGGTTTTCTGAATTTTATGATTATACCGAAAAAATTTGTCGAAGAAAATGGAAATTTTTGTATTCGGTACGAATAAACTTTGACGACCTGAACGAATTCATATAATTCTACGATTGAATTAAAAATCGTCTCAGCTTGTATCTACTCGGCTTATTGATAATGATTTCATTTTTCTCACATGTTCTCACAATGAAATTCATGAACGTACATTGTTTCTTCCAATAATGGTAAAAAAAAAGATTACAAAACTAAAAAAATGAAGAAAAAAAATTGAAACCCGACGAATTGTACCGAAATATATATATATATATATAGAGCGAGAGAGAGAGACAAGGTGGCTGATGATTTTTCCTTATGAATTTTGATAGCTAGAATTCATTTTAGAAAATAAACGAAAGAAAATACTGACAAAAGTAGTGAAGACTGTTGCTGAGAAAGTTTTACTGAGGGAGCTGTGGAAGCTTCAGATCCCGGGTGGGCTTCTGTGATTCGAGTAAGGGGTGATAACAGTTTGTCACGACTTTAACAACCGGCTGGAGTACCTAGATATACAAGTATATATATATATATATTTGTGTGTATGCGTGTTGCTTCTCTCCAATGCCACAACACTAGATTCTTTTCACTTTTATTCATTCTTATCTCTTCTTCTTTTCACGCTCGGTTGTTATTTGCCAAAATGCTTCGGGCCACCTTTGTCACGATACCGTTGCTCACATCTTCGGTGAGACACTTCGAATCTGCTGTATTTCCTTATTTCAGGTTTCTCGCTCTTCCTTTCTCTCTCTCTCTCTCTCTCTCTCTCTCTCTCTCTCTCTCTCTCTCTCTCTCTCTCTCTCTCTCTCTCTCTCTTCTCTCTTCCACTCACTCACTCACTCTCTCTTTCTTTTTTTCTTCTTGGCAATCGTTTCGTATGTCACGTGGACGCAACAAAAGACAGCGAGAGAGAAAGAGGAATAGAGAGAGAGAGCGAGGGAGAGAAAGAGAGAGAGAGAGAGAAAAAAGATGGAAGTGACGGATCTACCACAAACTGAAAAATCGTCTCGAAACACTTTTCACCCTTTTTTCCTTTTACCTTGTTTCCATCGCCAATATTTATCTCCTTCGACGATTATTCACATTCTTATTATTATTTTTTTTTTTTCAGAGCTTTTACCGAGCCAACCACAGGAATGGACATTGATCCCGATGCTAAATTTATTTCAATTATCCATATGGTAGAAATTGATAAAAAATCATGTGATTTTTTTTTCATCACATAAATTCATTAGTTGAAACTTGGATTAGTTGGAGCTATTGTTTTTTTTTTTAAATTTTTTTCTCATGTGTCGCAGCTTGTACCTGGGGCCACGCTCTTGGCTTAATCAACTCTCTCTCTCTTTACCTCTCTCTCTCCCTCTTTCTCTCGGAGGAAGGGTGGGAGTTGTATCGATCTCGAAATTAGCATTGACTGCGATGGAGCTCGGAGCTCGTGTGATGTATATATATATTCATCTTTTTTTTCAAGAATGGAATGGGAAGCGACGCGAGGACAAAATGGAATTGGCGATGAAGCAGCAACGTGAAAAGGGTCAACTTCTCTTCCCATCCAGAAATCCTCAAGGGTGCAATATCCAGTCATTATACAAGTTCGAAAATACAGACCGGACTGACCGTGCGATTGAGAAAATCGCCGGTCCGCAAAAACAAAAAAAAAACAAAAAAGAAAATAAAAGAAAGCGAAATTGCGATAAAGAAAAAAGCGATCGAGGGGATTTGGTCGCGATCGCCGGAATTGACAAAAGTAAAAATAAATGGAACGAAAAGGTGAAGATTCCAGATTCGATGAGATTAACCGTCGAAAGGCGGATCGCGGGAGCGCAAGAAACAGAAAAAGCAAACAAAAAATGTTGGAAAAACAACGAACACACCCAAACACACACACACACACACGGACAAACGCGTAGAGCTCGGACGCTAGAGAGATTGAAAAGAACGTTGATTTAATTGATACTACAAGGCGAAGAATGATGAGAAAGAGAGAAGACGAGATGGAGAAAAATAGAAGACGCCTATCAAGAAAAGCAATGATGGAAAAAAAAAGAATGATGAATGAAAATAGTATACCGTTCCACTCTGGCTCATGATCACTTTTTATGCCAAATAGCGACGAAAAAAAGCAACAACCAAAAATGTCCCATTTTATCCCCAAATTTTTGAGAATCGCCCAGATATGTCACAAAAATTTTACCATATTTCGATCATCGTGACAACGACAGATGTGAATTTTTCGTTGCTTCCGGTTACTCTTTCGGCCTCTTTCTTCATTATTATTTTTCAAAACAAACTTCATCATACGAGAGAGCCACGATATATATATATATAGGTATAGGTACCCCCGAGTTGACCATTTTTCCGCGGGCATATGCAAAGTGACGTGGGTGGCAAAATATTTCTCGGACGAGAGGTGTGAGCCGCGAGAGGGTTGGGGAAGGGGGAGGGCGAAGATACCGTTGACAGAGACTGTCAGGTCGGTGGTGAACATTTGTGGTGAATGGTCGTGGATGCTGGAAACAGAAAAATAGAAAATGAACGAAAAAAAAAAAACATAAAAATTAAAAAAATGGAAAAAAAAAAAATTTCCAAAAAAATGAAAAAGCGAATGACAACAAGAGGGTGAATGAGGCAATGGGTTACTCCATTTTCCGGCCTGTCCCCAGCTTTTTAACGCACGCCGAAACAAGAAGTGGCCTTGGCTGATAAATCCTAGCGAGTACAATACGTGTAGAGACCAACGGTACACGTAGAAATTTCGGTGAAAACCACCCGTACACACTCGATGTGATTGTGTGTGTGTGTATGTGCATTTGGGGTGGGGGGGGGGGTACAGCAAACTAATTGAGCCCACAGTGCGGTGTGATCTCTCGTTCCAGTCTCGGTCCGTTGCACATGAACCCGCGGAACTATTACACAGATGTCCCAATGTCCGTTTGTGATGTCGGATCACTCGCAAACAACTGTTTTTTTCATTGTTCGCAGTCGGTGAAAACGACGCGAACTCGTCGCGATCAATAATTTTTTTCCGTTCAACGTAAACTATTTTTGCTACAGTTTTCTTTATAATTTTGATTGAATGTAACAATTGAGAGTTACATTCGGGAATTTTTTCCCCGAGTATTTGAATCAATAGTTTAGAATTTCGTGGGTCGGGGTGGGGGGAACTCTGTTAACGACCTTGAAAGCGAATATCTCGTGACTGAAGGGTTGAAATAAAAAGATCTCGGAACGTTTCAAATTCCATTTGAGAAGACCTGTTGGAAGAAACATCACTCGATGGGGTGAGTAAAAAAAAATTTTGAATAATAAAAATAATTTAAAAAAAGCCCTCATTCTTCCTCCCTCATAAAGGAATCTTCGTTCACTACCTACAATTCAGAGGAAGCAAATTGCAAGTTTCAACTTGCAGCTTTTTTTTCCATGTTATAGTTTCTGTTTCTGGGTCATCGATCTACGTCTGTGTACCAAAATTCATCTCAATTGGTACACAATTAGAAGAATGGGAGGACCGTGACACACAGACGGACGGACGGACGGACCGACCGGAACCCTAATTAATTCGTAGACTCCTGGGGAACCCTAAAAATGTGCAGAATGCGGAAACCCCGATTTTTCGGGGATTTCGCCGAGCGTGTCATTGCTAATCGTTCGGGGGATACGCAGTGCAGTAGAAAGTTCCGCGTGCGGGCAGACAGCCGTCCCTCGTCGTCGGGCCCGGCGAGTGTGGCAACATGGGGGGGGGGTCGTGGATCGAAACGATTCGGTGTCGGAGTGTGGGAGAAGGCGATAAATTGACCGGATTTCAATTCGATCCGGGCTAATCGAGTCTGGCACGTTGCCACCATTGTTTAGCCAGTTTTCGCTCGAATGGAATTTCATTGGACCGGATGAAATTCAAACAAAAAAACAAAAATAAATAAGTAAATAAATAAAACCCGATACAAGTGAGAGCTAAATTTAAACAGTTTAAAAAACAAAATTCGTTGAGAATAATATTTTCAGCACCGATTCCCAAATGGAATGTCTCTGGGATTTTTTTTCAAATCTAAATATTTATTCCTCTGGATTATTTTTATTTCCGAAAAAAAACGTCTGGTCGACACAAACCGTTACTACTTTGGACGAATGGTCTGGCCGTAAAACGCATCGAATTATGCGAGACAATTTCTTGTTTTTTTTTTTTTTTTTGTATTTTTGTTAGCAATTTCGACGAGTAGCCCAAGTGATAAAACCTACTTTGGTCAGACGCGAAAATTTGTCCGTATGACCAAACCTCGCTTCTTCTCTTCGAATCCCTTCTCCCTTCCCCCCCCCCCTTCCTGTATCATTCATGTAAGATTCAGGAGCGGAATGAAGCAACGTTACGTTTGAGCCACGTTGTCCACTTTCGATTTCGACGTGTCTTGGACGGAGCTTCGAGCTTTCAGTGCCGGCGATCCAACGAACGTAAGCACCCTTTTGCCGTGAAAGAGCCTCATATCCGTCCGACCGTTGACTCGACGTTTTGCTCCCGTTATCTTTCGCCCCGAGAAGAGTTTTCAGTCACGAGAGCAATCGCACCAACTTTGGCATTTTTTTCTCTGTTTTTTTTTTTTTTTGTTTTTTTCTCTTCGTTTTTTCATACTCACCGAACCATCCCGACGCAGCTCTTATCACGCTCCGTCACTCGTCGAGTGGTCGTTCCGCAACGATAGAAGCGTGACGGTCGTGTCTCGTTTTCGTGAAATTTCCACTTTCAGAGTTTATTATTATTATTATTATTATTATTATTATTATTATTATTATTATTATTATTATTATTATTATTATTATTATTATTATTATTATTATTATTATTAGTGTTGGCGTCATTATCATCATTATAGTTATCATTATTATTATTTTTTACTTAATTTCTTCAGCACAAGAAAAATATGTTTGTACATCAAGTAGATCACGATGAGAAAAGTAACACCATGAAACTTTTCAAGGTTTTAGGTCGCACCAAGGCCGCTGCTGCTGCTGCTGCTGCTGCTGCTGCTGGTGCTGGGCTTCGTTTTTTTTTTTTTTTTTCGTTTTGCTACGGCTGGTTTATATTCCACATCTTACTCGATATTACGCATCTTGACTACACCCCGAAGCCAGCCTCGGGCTCCGAACGATTTCCTCTCATCTGCTGAACTTTATCCGAGTTTGCCGAGGCACATCCCACGAGACCCCCGGGGAAACCTTGGTCGACACTATACCAGGCCCCCACGCCTGGCAGTGTGTCCCTTCGTTCTCCACGGTTTGTCCGTGCCTCGCGGTCCTCGCTCGCGTCCGCTTCACAGATTTTCCCTCGGGTCGTTGTTGTTTTTTTGTCTCTCACGCCGGTCAACGAAAATTGAGCCTGAGCAAAGCGAGATAGAAGAAAGAAGGAAAAAAAAGATAAAAAATAATAACGACGACAACGACAGTGGTAAAAAAAAAATTTGTTGTACAGACTTGACCTTCGAAATGGCAAAAACTCGAACAAAATTTATGTGAAAAATAAATTGTAGCTGAATAATTTAGAGTTCTCAAGATTAAACACGTGATTTATCTGCGAGTTAAATGAATTCGGCGATGATACAAAAATTTTGATGAATCTAATCATCAGGATTCAGAAAAATTATTCTCATGTAATTTTCGCACTTTGTTTTGAATGATCGAATTTTTTTCGATATTTAAAAAACTTTGATGTGTCAAAATTGGAATGACACGATAGGGTGGCTCGATTGTCGAGAAATCACGAATGAATGAAGCAGAAGAATGTTTTACAATTTGGAATATCGGAGACCGCAACTACACAGATACGTATCTCTCGATAACGAAACTCGTCGAAAGATCGCTTCCCATGTTCCCCGCTTTCAGACGGCGGGGTGAATGGAAAAAAAAAAAAAAAAAAAAACTTTTCTCGTTTACGATGATCGAAGGACGCAAGACAGTCCTCGTTCTCGGTTGATCGTGCCAACTTGTCGCACAGGACAGGAATAATAATAATTCGAAAAAAAAAAATTGAAACAAAAAATTACAACAAAAAAATTAAAAAAATATTGCCAAGGTCAAAACGTTTTACTTTGATCCGGTGGCTGTGGGGCATTTGAATATTCACGAAAAAAACTGATGAACCGCTCGAGGGCAAACATGAGAACTTGTTATGAATGTAAATTTCGTCTCAATGCTGATTGCCGCGAATTTTTAATTATCTTTTTTTTTTTGCTAAAGGGTCAAACACATCGAGAAGGCAAATGTGTCTCGAGTGAAGAGTTAAAATAAGAAAGTTAGCAAAACATTATTTGCTGCATTTTAGAAGACCCATTTATAAACATGCAACTCAATGGGGTCGGTGAAAGAAAAAAATATCGATTTTTGTTAGTTAGTTGCTTTGGTCTATTTGTTATTTCGTGAGTTATACGTCACGTCGTTGTTATTCCACGCACGCTCGGCCGTCGTGTGAGTAACAACGCCACAGTGACGAAATGGTCACGGGGATGTCATCGATCTGGGACAAAATACCGGACACGTTGTCGATGGCGTCTCGGAGCGGTGCAATCGGGCACGAGGCGTCCTCGTGCCCGGACAAAATTCGGCTGATCATCGAGTCGGACTCGGCAATGACTGGGCGACGTTTGGTCCTTTTTTTTCACCCTCGACCTTGAACTCGCGATCGACGGCCAGGGAATTTGCTTCATACGCGACCAACATATTCTACCATTGTCATCGGGTTCGGACTTACCAGCCTCATGTAGCTGCCAAAACAACAATAATATTAACAATAATCATGATAATAATATGGGTGGGGGTGTTTGGTATCGTATTTGAGCGAAACCCATCGGGACGTTCAGATTTTATGGAAATTATAATTTTCCCAATTTCACATGAATTGCCCCATATACTTATGCATATTGATTTCGACTCACATTAGACTCACATAATGCTCTCAATGTCTCAAAAGTAAGAAAAGGTGCAAAGTAGAACCTTGCACATGGCTTTCTTATCATTTTACACATTTGCCGAAGCTTCCTCTATGAGGAAGCCAAAACTTTTTTTTTGTCCATTGCTTTGATTCGGATTCCTTTCGATTGGAGTTGTAATGGTAAGAAATTGTTGAGGATAAAAATGTTTTTGTCAAGTTTTTTTTTTTTTAGACCAGATTTTATCGAGCGAAGTTTTTCTCGACGGAGTCCTTTTAACCAGGTTTTTCCGTCATGTACCGAAACCGAAAACCAATGGCCCCCTTAATTTCCATACTGTATGACGCAGCATGATCCAGCATCCATCGAGGTAATGGAAAACTTTCTGCCAACTTTCACGGATAATATAATCGAGCGAGTTCATCGAACCGCAATGAATTATATATTTATGAGCCACTTGATACCACATTGGCGATAATGATATCGTCGTGCCCAACCAAAAACTGTCAGATTTTTTTTTCAGCCTCATAAAAAAAAAAAAAAAAAAATCGCGTCAGATTCATTTTAATTATTTCTCAAGTTTCGATGTTACAAGGAGTCGCTTTATTTATTAACCCCAGCGACGTCTGACGAACAACATCTGCGTTTCCATTCCACTATCGATTTGACTTGAAATTTTGTATTTTTTTTTTTTTTTTGACATAATTACTCGTCTCTCGATGATTCGTTCGTTGGTGGCTGTCTGTCTGTTTGTTAGTGTCCTTGCTCAGGAGCAGGACAATGATTCTTGTCCGAATGTTCGGCTTCAAAAAAATTTCAATCTTACCGGAGTGAGTTTTCGGAAGAAAAAACAACAAAGAAATTAATATTTAAAAAAAGAAAAAGTTGAAACTTAAAATTTGCTTTCTCGGAATCGTAGGTCCGAAGTCCTTCAACGAGGAAGTATTTCCATTTTTTAAAAGTATTTCGCTCCCTCTTCCTCTGAAAAATTCAATTTTTTTTAGATGGCGGGGAGATGGTACGTGGCAAAAATGTTTTCCACGATAAAGCGAGATGTTGGGGCATGCGGTACGTACGAATTTATGATTGGTGAAGCTGGTTATGCTACCGGCAAGCACAGTGAGGTTATCGAAAGGTAAGAATAACGTTCTTTGTACATTCAATTTTTTTTATTTGTAAATGAATAAATAAATAAATAAATAAATAAATGAATAAATAAATAAATAAATAAATAAATAAATAAATAAATAAATAAATAAATGAATAAATAAATAAATAATTAATTAAACATTGAATTTGTTATATAAATCATGGATTTTGCAGAAGAATGGTAATGGTAACGACGTCGTTTTACATACGTACGCCAGATGATACCAAGCCCGCCAAGCTGAGAACGAATTTTTTTGGAGGTAACAACGAGTACGATGTTCAGGTTTTGAAAATTGATTACGAATCGTACGCCATTTTACACATGTGCACGGTGTCCTCACACGGGGTGTAAGTCACAATAATTATCGAATAGCTCTTTGATCGAAACGAATCGTCTTTTTTTTTTCTCATTTCAATTAAATTAATTTCTTCCCGTTTCGATTACTTTCCAGCTCGCAATACACTTGGGTCCTGACGAGAAAATACGAACCGTCTATCTTCGATATCAACGTGCCGCTGATGGTTCTCGGAAGAACGAAGATCGACAGAGCTTATAGCACGAACACGGATCTGTCACTGTGTCCCTTTGAAAGACTGACTTTCCAGTGACTTCGATGGGCACAACGAGATCTCAAGATGACGATGATAGTTTTGTGGCTGGGAGCAATTGATTAGGTCAATTATTACGAATAATAATTTTTTTTTTCACCCCAAGCCAATCGAGACCCAATAACTTGCAATTCAAATTGGATTGTTAATTAAAAAAATGAGAGGATAATTCATTGCGACTCATTATCTCAAAAATTTAAATATCGACGATAATATATATTTTTTTCGATAGGTTAACAAATTAATCGTTTTAAATTTTAATATATTAATATGTACATTGATTAATGTATGTCAATACTCATCGATAAATTGTTTTGGACGAATTGTGCACAACAGGATGTGTCAAATTATATATCGACGATTATTATTTTTTTTTTTTTTTCAATGGGTTCTCGGTGACTGAACTCTATGATCTAAATTTACCAATGTAATCGAAACTTTTTCACAAATGTTTTTGAATGATTTGCTCAGAAGTATAGAGCAACACCAATGAAAGCGAAATAAAATACATATTTATGAACCACCTGATATCACATTGACGATGAGGATCGCGTCGCTCTTCGATAAACACGACACGTCTTATCGATTAATAAGCCACGCGTATTTTTCACACATCACGCATAAATGAATTTGAATTTTCTTTTCAATCGTTCCATAAATATAACCAGTCGCGTTTTTCAGTATATAACCCCGAAAACGTATGACCGAGCACATTAAACAATTTCATTCGATACTCGACTTAACGTGAAATTCGTGGAACTTGTCTCACGATGATTCACTCGTTCGTCGCTCTTTGCTTTTTCGTCGTTGGTCTGGCTCACGCCCAAGATAATCAAAATTGTCCGGTGGTTCCGTTACAGAAAGATTTCAATCTTACTGAGGTAAGTTTACGATAATTTAACGTTCATCCGAATGAATATTACAAAGAAAATGTGGAAAAACCAAAATATATAAAAAAATAAATTATCACGACTAACCCGAATCCTGAAGTGATTTATGTTGCAATTCATAACTTAAAATGGGGGTCAAACCGACCCTGCGTTTTATAAATGTAGTAAATATAGTTTGAACAAATTCATGGATTATCCTTCAACCGCATTTTCTATGATAAAATTACGATATACGAAATTCATAGATTTTAAACAAATAAATGTTAGCAATAAATAAAGAAGCTAGTAAAAAAATATATATATTTTGCGAAGAAAAAAAAATTTTGATAAACCGAAGTTTGAATTAAAGCTTGAAAGTGTGACTTTCATAAAAAAAAATAATATTTCAATATAGTTCAATAACATGGAAACCTACATTTTTCAACCTGAAAATATGCATTTTTCGAGACTTCATCGTATGCGTTTTGAGGAAATAATTACAAGCATTATTTATTGAAAAATGTTTTTTAAAAACAAAAATAATGTAACATTCATAGATACTTCGAAAAAAGTGCGCTATACAATTATTTGTCGCTTTTCCTTATTGGACATCCACTCCTCTTGTTACGTATATAATTCAATTGCACCATGGAAAGTAAGAAAAAGAAGGTAAATAAAAAACAAAATGACTCCCCAAGCTCGCGGGAAGGTGGTACGTGGCAAAATCATTTTCCACGGACACGCAACAGATTGGGCTGTGTGAGACACATGATTTCATTGTCGATCAGGATGGTAACCTCACCATGGTCCAGAGTCAACTTTACGAACGCTATAAGTAATTATCTATCATAGTTTGAAACATGCTCTGCACACATAAAAATTCAACCAAAAGTACGCTGGTCTGAAAAAATTTCGTTTGAAACAACTTCGTGAATGTTAAAAAAAATTCGTGACCATAAAATTGTCGCCAATTGTGTTTTATTTTACCTGGTATTGGTTTTTCTTTTGTTTTACCTTTTTAAATCGCTAATATTGTATAATTCGCGATATTTCTGTATTCCGAAGAAATACTTTGGGCTTAGATCGTTGCCGGAACTTTCGATGTTTCAGCAGTCGGATTACCAAAAAATCACAAGACAGACGAATTTTTTTTTTACATCTCCGTACTTTTTCGAGTATCAGTCGGTCCAACGCACCGATTTTTTTTCTCATCGATATCTATCAATATTTATTATTTATATTTGTCACGCGTTAGTTTTCTTTCACAAAATTTTATGTTTTTATTTGGATAAACGGTTAAATTGTTATCAAGAGTATAAACATGACCTCGTCAATCATCCAGACGAAAAAAACGATGCATACATAATTATATATGAGGTGGAATGCCTCATCACTCCAGCCAGTAGAAAAAAAATATTAATCAACGAGAAAAACGTCAGAATTTTTTTTTTAATTTCGGCACTCGGTGGATATATTTCAATAAAATAACTCAGTTTTTTAAAATTATTTGTGGATTTTTTTTACTGGCTGAAGTGATGTGGAATGCCTCATATATAATTATATGCATTATATAATTGTGAATAATTTTACAGGATCGGAGAAACAATTTCGTTGAAGTTTCAAATTCGTACGATCGATCATTCTGAACCCGCTAGACTGAGCCTTGAAATCGTTAAGGATAAACCTGGATATAATTTGTCAGTTGTGGATACTGATCACGAGACTTACGCCGTTATGCACTTCTGCGATGATTCTTCGCGCCAAACGTGAGTCACGAATATTAAACAATATGAATTCTACGTTTTATCAGAATATATACTATTTAATTATATACTGTAGTTATCGCGTCTCTTACATTTGAAGTATATACTATGAGTTAACATACGTCAAAAATTCAGCCCAATAAATTGATCACTGTATTTACAAAATAAATTGTTTTTTATCAAAAAATGAACATCATCTATTTATTTTTCATTGTGGAACACATGATTTCTCATTTTAAGTAAGCTTAATATTACGTATTGCATTCACTTTCAATTATGCGAAAATGCGATTTTGGGAGATGAAAAAAAAAATTGTTTAGAAGATTGCTCATTTAGAAATTATCAAAAAATGAATCCAAAATCGAACGAATGATTCCGGAATGTCTTCAAATTGTTCGATTGGGTTTAATTTTTCGCCGGGAGGTTTATGATAGTTTACACTTCGAATGTAAGTGACGCCATAACAGTTGAAAAAATGTACTTATTTTTACACACCTCAATATACATAGGACCTATATATATATATATGTATATATATATATATATATATATATATATATATATATATATATATATATATATATATATATATTTATATTCATATATTCTTTTCAATGACTTTCAGCTTCCAAATGACGTGGATTTTGACGAGGGATGAGGAACCGTCTTCCGACGTTGTTTCCGTGGCTCAAACGTTTATCACGACGACGGACATCAACATGAGCTATACGACGATAACCAGTAAAACACGTTGTTCTTACAAACCGTTGATCATCGAGTGATTTCGACCACAACGAGTGATCCTGAATGCCAATACGATTGCTTTAGAATTATAGAATAATAATAACGCATAATAATGAAATTTCGCGGTAATTATTCATCATCACGGCTTCTCTCAATTGTTATCGTTTCTGGAATATACTTTCGTCATTGCTTCTTGTAATGATGTGTATTTCGTATTTTAGTTGAAGAATAAAATAGTTAAGGTACAAAAATAATGATTGTATTGAATTACTTTGGCCGTAATGATTGATTAAATTGTTGAAAATCTTGAAAAAAGTAAAAACTTGCAATTTTCTTCCTCTGAATGGTATGGAGTGAACGAAGATTCTTTTATGAGAAAGGAAGAATGAGGGCGCTATGAAGAAGCATTTTTGCTTTGGCTTCCTCATAAAAGAATCTTCGTTCGCTACCTACAATTCAGGAGGAAGCAAATTGCAAGTTTCAACTTGCACCTTTTTGAATCGGCAGTGGCTTACATATTGTTATCGATACCTGATCATCAATCCGACGACAAAGAGGCAAGTCAAAACACGAATTCCAATCGTCCCAACTCGCTCTTCCAATTCCCATCGGCATTCATTCTTCAACATGTATGTATTTAACTGAACAATAAATAAACGCGAAAAAATACACGCACCCCCGTAATCACGTACGTGGGACACGTGGTGCGTAGAAGGAAGCAGGAATGATTGGTGGATAGATAAATAAAACTTTTTCCGCGAGCCAACGATGAGAGACAAAAAAAAACATATATATATATAACAAAAATAACGGAAAAAAAAAAGAAAATTTGAGATCGCGTACGGAATTTTTATTTGCTATGTGTAACGACGAAGGGTGACTTTGGCTCGAATGACCGTGGGACAGAGCGGACAAGTTATATGTGACACAGGGCGGCTGCCGAGAGGCTCCCGAGTTGCTGGAACACGTGGCAAAGGGCCACGACATATCGTGGTGTTGGTTGCGAATTGGGAAACTTCGAATCCTGGGGACTTCGTAATAACAAAGTTAACTGCGCGGCTTGTGGAACGCGAGAAGCAGGGGAAGCAGGGTAGTTAGCACTGTAGGGAGGATGAATGGTAAGACTTTCGGAGTTTCTTAAATTACGATTATGAGGACTTTAGTTTTTTTTTTTATGTCGAATGAGCTTTTTCATGGACATGTGTGATGATTATGATCAATTGGATTGTCGAAATAATTTGTATTGGCCAGCCATCGAGATATACGTAATAACAGTAATAATAGTAATAATACTAATGATACTGGAAATACTAATAGTACAAATAATACTAATAATACTGATAACACTAAAAATACTAATAGTACTAATAATACTAAGAATACTAAAAATACTAATAATACTAATAATACTGATAATACTTATAATACTAGAAAATTAATATCAATGAAACAAAAAAAGTTGAAACTTCCAAATCACTTCCTCATAATTAAAGGCAAGCTGCAAGTTGAATCTTGCAATTTGCTTCCTCTGAATTGTAAGTAGTGAAGGAAGATTCCTTTATGAGGAAGCAAGAATAAGGGAGCTATGACGGAGCACTTATAACGAATTTTAACATGATCAATTCAACTTTGAAATCTATTTTATCCATGTCCCTGTACTCATTCTTTTTTTAATTCGAATTTGGATTGATCATGTCACGAAAAAAAAAAAAAATCCAAATTTTTTTTAGATGACTCAGCCCCGTTGGGAAATCGTGAACAGGTTCAATAAAAATTTCGAAAATTTATGCAGCTGAGCGATAAAGCGTTCGATAAGATCTCAATCATTATAAAAAATAAATTTTCATATAAAATTCGTTATTCAAACCTTGCCAGATTAGTGCGTCGAGCCTCGAGGACGGTACTCGAATTATCAGACGAACACGAATTGATTCGATAAATCATATATATATATATATATACGACTGGCCTTCGACCCATCGCGTGAAAATTCGATACGAACTCGCTCTCGCCATAGAAGATGTATAATAATATATCCTGCTGTTCCATAAATGAATTACATCGAGTCGCACATCTGGAATGGAAGGAATGGAAAAACCGAGTGAAACGAAAATAAAGTGAGTGTTCGATAAAGGTTGGAGAAATTGTCGAGTATCGATAAAGGTCGTTCGGTACGATTGGCGGATGACCTTTGGGAAATCACGAACTTCCAGGTTCTCGAATGACCTATTCGTTGTTCATTGTCACTGATAACTCATTCACCCGAATTTCATCGGCTTGCCCGATGGTCGGGCTCTCGATTGTCCGATCGAATCGGGGCTGCGACTATTCATCCTCGCTATTCTCGATTTAAGGTAGCACTCACAACGCGAACGTCTTCGAAATACAATCCGACCTCGGAATAAGAGACCAAAAGCCCCCAAGGGGAAGAGTTTTTCTCGGAAATGGCATACCTATTTTCCGCGTGCGATCCTGTCAACAAGAGACACGCTCGAACGCGTTCCAACTTAGTACATTCACATCGCCCATGCAGAAAAGTTTTCGACTGCGCGTGGACATTAATTTCCCGAATTTTTGTTTCACGTTAATATACTATTGAATATTATTGTGTACTACTGTATCTGAATTACTATTAACTGTCATAAAATGACCAAAACTATAAAGAATCGTAATAAATCAGACTGTAGTACACGAGTCCAACGAATCAACGTGACAACCCTTTGATGGAAGGCCGAAATAGGACAGACTCCCGAAAACGAGATGATAAAATAAAAAAGATGATAAAGCGATGGGGGAGGGGGGCAGTTGAGGCAAAGAGACGAATCGTGAGACGCACGAGGAGACAGCTTCATTCACCTAGTACGTGGAATCTCACGTCGAGAAACTTTTATTTCTCTGGGGATGTGGCCCGAGGCTTTTCGTTTTATCTCCGTCGCAATCCTTTCGAATATTATACGCTCATCCGTCCGTTTTTTGTTTTGTTGTTTTTTATTTTTATATCCATTCCTCACGTTTTGTCTCCGTGCCTTCAACCCCGCGAATAACCCATTTATCGGTGCGTCGCACACTTTCTCGTCAGGAATGTAACATTCTCGGCCGTAAAGTTGCAATCTTATCGCACGAAGCTCTCGTTATCTCTGCTTTTGTCTCACTCTCACGAATTATCAAACGATAATGGACCAAAGTGAGATACAAATCTTATCCGAGTCAGGGATGGGCATCCATTCAATGAAAATGTATTTCAAATACTTTTCAAAACGAATAACTGTGATTAATCATCATTAATAAATCAATATTTTCATGTTTCCGTAACAATTATCACCAATTTACGTTAATTATTATTTTCGAATGATTTTACATATTTAATAAATCCATCAAAATCCATTATCATTTGGTACAAAAAGTATTTGAAATACATTATCATTGAATAAATGCCCATCCCTCTTATTCCAAGGTCGGACTGTAATTAGAAACAAATGAAAATAGTTTTTCGGTGGGACTTAATCGATTTTGCTTGTTTCGATTGTCTCAAAGACGCCGGTTGCATTCGGTGATTGACAAGATGATCAGGTTTCGGGACTTGGGGGGTCTGCGAGCGAATTGATTTGCAGCTTACTTGGTGCTGGGGTGTTAAATTAAATTTCGCTTTGATGAATGACGCATAAATTCCGAAGGTTTGGAGCCAGGGGTGCATGATACAGTGGCGAGTGACGTGGACTGTTGGAAAGATCGATGTGACGCACTGCGAGAAAGAGAGAGAGAGAGAGGTGAAGCAGAGGGTTAGCTGATAGAAGAGAGAGAGAGGGAGAGAGAGAGAGAGATGTAATGGAAAAATTCATCACCCCGTAGAGCAAATAATCCGGATTAATCTCGAAAGGATTAAACGGTGACGGATATTTTGCGGTCTGTCGCCATGGCGACGGTGAGAATTGCTGGAGTAGCCATTTGCCGTGTCTCAATCACGAAAAAAAAAAAAAAAATACATAAATAACACGTTTCAAGAACAGTGATACGAACAATTATTTGTTCTCTGCGCTGCATGCAGGCATATTGTAATTCATATTGTAATTTATTGTAATTTCGGTGGTTCTCAAGGTAGTAACCTCGTTAAGAAAATTACCATTTTCATAAAAAAACTTCATAAAACTTGACACACCTGTGATTATTGATATGTGATATGAAATTCAGTTAAATTTTGGCGGCGGACGATCGCATTGCAATTATCATTCGTACGTTATTATAATTCTTCCAGTTAGGAAATAAATCTTTTTCATCATTGTTTTTTTCTCACGAAATATCGTCAATTTTGCTCGATCCATCGATTCTCAACGAATCGATGGAAGCAAAGAGAATCGACAATAGCAAACAAACGGAGAAACACATTTGCCATGTCAATAACATCGGTAATGTAGAAATCTGTAGATCAAATTTCGAACAGATGAGTATGAAAAATGTAGCAATATTAGCAACAACACGGTCGTCTCTGGCCAAAGCTTTGAAGAACAAAAATTAACTACTTATTGTCGAAAAAAAATCGCTGAATATTTGCGAAAAAGTCTATTAAAATCTATTAATAAAATCGGTAAAGTTACGTATTACCGATTACAGATCCCACAATATAAAAAAAACCAAAAAATTGTTTTTCGTATTCAGAATTTAGGGAAATTTTGAAAACTAAAATAACGAGTGCATTTCCTTGAAAAAAATATATTTTTGCATATTTTGCCCTGAAACGGACGTTCAGCTTGCTCAATAGATTAATTTTTTTCTGTGAAGCCATAAAAAGACGCACACTTCCGTTTTTTACAAATGTAAATACGTCAAATCCTGCCAAAGATACAGCTATATTTGAATGAAAAAGAAAAAGTTAATTAACGATAAAACCGTCAGAAAATTTTTGAAAAATTCGGCACTCGGTGAATATATTTCAATAAAATAACTCAATTTTTAAAACTTATTTGTGGAATTTTCTTTTTACTGGCTCAAGCGATGTGGAATGCCTCATATATATTAAACAAACAAAAAATTATGGGGGGGGGGGAGACAAGGTTCGTTGAAGTCCAAAACCTAATCGTACACGTTGTAATTGATCCACGGTTTGGATTTAAGGGGTTTAACGCGTGTGCGAGATCCAATGAACGTGTGGGGAAAGACGCAAATGGACGTGGAACAACTTCCGGAAGCTTTGGAGAATGGTTGAAGCTGCATTCGTGAGTTGCCAACTTACTTTGGTTCTCGTTGGTTGACGCTCGTTGCCATCCACTATTTCCCCTTTCGGTTCTCTCCGGGGAAAACTTTTCGACGTTTAGACATGGTCGAGGATTAGCGAAGCTTCGAAGCCGAGGATTCGTCGAATTGCCAACAGCTCTCCCCCCCCCCTTCTTGCCGCCCCCCGTGGCTGTTTGGCGACACGTAGTTATCGTGTTAGCCAGCCTCAGCGACATTTTCCGGTTTCTCTTGCTCATCACAAGTGTTACCCCCCGAGTGACGAGACCCAAAGTTACAACGAAACCTGAGACGAATAAAGACGAGTTCCCTCCCCCCACTTTTCATCCCCCAACGCTTTTATCCGGAATGTAAATGGATTTCGTGAAACGTGAAAACTCCGGTCGAGTGTTAGTTACCACGTGCGAAACGGAAAAATCGCAACTTTCCGCGTTTTTGTACACAACTTCAAGCTACTCACCATTGCGACAATTTACACTTTTCGATAAAAAAAATTGAAGGATAATTTTCAAACAGCCCAAAATTTGTTGAGAGTTCCGGATTCGGGTCGGAATCTAAGAACGAGCAATGTCCAGGAGTCCCAATGTTCGGGATTTTTACCTTCCTGCTTCATTGCTCGTTCTGGACTTCGACCTCAACCCGAAAGTTCAGACTGTTGTATCTCTGGGAAATATGATTGGATTCGGATGATTCGTCGGGCATCCGTGTATTTTTCCATCATCTACGCCTCCATATGTGAGATAAATATTTACTTAACTTGTTTTTGGATATCGTGCGCATTTGTATCCTTTGATCTCTCACACTCACACACTCTCGATTTTACTGAAAAAAAAAAAAACATTTTATTCTCCACCTGATCGCATTTTTTTTAACATTCAATTGTGTATTCGGGTTATTCGACAGATAAGTGCGTCAGAATCAATCAGATATTGATTTATGATGGTCCGCAAGGTCAATGGAAAAAAACGTAGTACCACCGAAATGTAATTTATGAGTTTCGTCGAGCTAACGCTCGATTAAAGATTGGACGAATTCAACGCAATCTGTTTGTACAGTCGTGCTGTGGAAAGGTGTATCCAGCAGAAAACCATATAATCATTCGAGACGAGAATTCGTAACGTTGGCTGTTCGATGAACTGTGGGGGTCAACATCAAACACGACACAAGTGTCTCGTGGAATCGGGCTTTGTGAAATAATGAATATTTCACATATTTTATTCGAAATATCGATCTCTCGCATCTCACACACATGCACAACCCGAACTTGATGATCAATTCCAAAAAAAAAAAAAATAGGTAATATCGTGATCTCGGCGTCGATAAATTGGATAATTGATAAAAATGTAAAAACCTTTGTGAGTTGAATAATCGCCACGCACCCACGTCTGCGAACCAATTCGTTCAATCAATGTTCTTCCACGTAATTATAATTTAATTTGAATTAGCTACAGAATTTATCTAGAAAATTTCGATGTAACTTTTACTCATTATTGAGCACCTTCATTTGAAAAAAAAAGTTTAAAGTGGTTTTCGTACCCCACCCGGTGGGGTTAATGAAACCACTTCTTTTCGGGACAAATTAGAATACGAACTTGTTGCTTCAATGTTTTTCAATATTTATAACTTATTATGTTATCCTTTCAAAAGATTTAATTATCAAAGCTTTCGATCAAAAGATTTAATTATCAAAGCTTTCGATGGTGCAAATGATAATTTGCACCATCGAAAGCTTTGAGCATCAAACTCTTCACGGTATGATAATATTATTTCTCACAAGTTAAAATATTTGTAGTCGCCAAGAGCGATTCGAATTGCGATTCTTCGAGCTTTCTCACTGCCTGAACATTAAACAAATAGTCACTGTGCGGTTTACTTATTTTTATGCAAAAAGAAATTGAATATCAACGTAATAATGAAAATTGGGATGCATCGAGTGGCAGAGTGTGTCAATATGTGATCATGAAAATTCATGAAGAATCATCGTTAAAACGGGTAGAGTTATGTAAATTGTTTTTGAAGACGTTGATGCGAAAGGAGCACAAGGAATTTTCGATAACGTAAGTTCCAACTGTATGAAGTCCCGCGTTATGTTGATTACGATGCAAGCGTTCTTCTTTAGTAAGATTGCGGGAGCTGCATTCTTCAAGCATGTTCAACGAGCTGCTACGTCATTATACCTATATATACGTCGTCGAACTTTTGTCGAAACATTTATATTCGAATCGTTGATATTCCGATATCTCGACCGGTCGGACATCTGATCGTTCGAATTTTCTAAATTCTGTTACACGACCGGTCGAATTAAAAAAATTCGGAGATTCGATTTTTCGATAAATTAAAATTCGAATGAAAAAAAAATTAAACTTATGAGCTTTCGAAATATTGAAAATTCGAAACTTCGAGACCCACCCGGATTCAACGACCCCACAAACTGTATATAAATGTTTATCTAGTCTGGTGGACAATACCTTTTTTTTCGTGCGCCCGTCCAATTGTCTTCTTCAGTTCAAAGGTGGAATGGAAAAGTTTGAAGATAAGCCGGTATAACAGTTGTTCGAATTCTTGGAAGTTGAAGAAAAAAATAATATAAAAGTTCCTCAAACAGATCGATGATTTATGATTATAGTCACGTAGAATCCACGGAAAAAGAATCACGATAACGTGATTACGAGGACGAACGATTCTTCGCTTGACGACAACCGTACAATGTAACTTCCTATGAGTATCCATAGCGTCCCAAACGATTCGATAAATCGATGTGTTCAGGTGAATCCAATGATACCCGAGATATGAGACAATTTCCCGAACGGTTAAAATCCCGAATGAGATTGTAGCGAACGTACAATATGTCGAACGTCTAACAGTTGTTTTTGGGCTCACCGTCGAAAACATCCATAAAACGATTAGAACATTTTTATGTCGAAACAAAATTGAAAACCATGAAAATTCGTGAATTCCATTTCAATTATCAAAATATTCAACGAATTGATATTTTTCATGTGAAAAATTATGAAAAACTTTGAGACTTTGATTTTTACATTCCTGGTTAACTTTGGCGAATTGTATTGTCTATAATGATAATTATAATAATTTTTTTACCAATAATAATAATAATAATAATAATAATAATAATAATAATAATAATAATAATAATAATAATAATAATAATAATAATAATAATAATAATAATAATAATAATAATAATAATAATGACAACTGTGATCAATTTTATATTGATTATTTTTTCAATTTTATATGACCACGTTGCACTTGATGGAACAGCGACAATCATCCTTTGTGGAAGAAGAGAAGAAAAAATCTTGAAATTACACGAAATGTCTCGATCGTTGAAATATCGCGACGTCTACTAAATCGTCAAGCGGAACGAAGGTTCATGAATATTTATGAATTTTCGTGCGCGATATCGAAGATGATGTATATAAGAAGCGTTGAGTCGACGCAATTGGCAGTACGATCAGCATCGTTGAAGATTCAACCATGAAGTTCTGCTTGTCGCTGACTGTATTGCTTGTTCTTGTAATGATTTCGTCTGGATATCCAACATTGGACAAAGGAGCGCTGTACTTGTCTCCCGAGGGTATTCCGAAGCAAACAATACCGGTTTGTCACGTTTGAAAAATTACAACTCAATAATATTTCGAGATTTTTCTCTCTTCAATTTTTTTATGTATTTATTGTTATATATTAATTTTTTTTTTCGTGTGCTCCAGTCACTTTACGCGATTCAACGAGCATTGATTATCATTGATTTCCCTTTCTAGAAGGCTTCTGAACTCGCGTGAAGCCACTGGAGCACATGAAAAATAAAAAAAATCAAACTGAAAAAAAGCTATGAATAAAATCGGTAAAATTACGGATTTTTCATGGTTTTGAAAAATAAAATAACGAGTGCATTTATATATATATATATATATATATATATATATATATATATATATATATATAAATCAATAATTTCGTTGAATATTTTTTTTGTTGTATTATTAACGTTATATATATATTTGTGAATGGTTTGAAACAAAAAAATGATATTTTTGCTTACGTGAAAATCTTCAATCCGTGAAAATTCGATTGTACAACAGGTCGTGTGCCCTAGGGACGGAGATGACATAGCCTCATACTGCGCGTTCACGTTTAGCAACTCAACGTCGTGCTTGGTAAATTAAGATTGATTAGAAAAAAAAAAAAACACGTCTCCACCCGAAAATCCAATCATGCTCATCGATATTATCTCCAACAACGCTAATTCAATCGATTTTCGATTTTCTTTCTTCTCCACAGTCGTTTTGCGTTCAAAGTCGGTATGGTTAGTTACCATCAACAAAATAAGGAAATTAACAAAAAAAGAAGAAACACTTCTACGCAGTGTAGGACATGAAAAAACTGTTGTATCTCGTGTTTATCGAATTATGTAAATAACATTGTTTCATTGTAAATAAGAATAAAATTTTGTTGTGACGATTGAAAGAACATAAATGGGTCGAATATATAATCATTATTTGCCGCATCTCCTTTTTATTACTGCTTCCTCACAGCGACCTCATTTTTCCTTCCACATAAAGTACTCTTCGTTCACCAACTAAAATTCAGAGGAAACAAATTTCAAGTTTCAACTTGCAGCTTTTTTGTTAATTTCAATGAAAAAAAAAATCATCACGTCGGTCGCATGGTGTAAACAACGTATATGCTTTTTATTTCAGATAAATATCTCAACATTGAACATTGACTAGCAATTACATTCGTTACTTGTCGTTACATAATAATTCTTGGGTTTTCCTGTTGTCATTCTTTTTTTTTTTTCTTATCTCTTTCTTCAACTTGATGGCAATGGGTGTAATGATGATTAATACTATTAATTATTATTCGTTTATTTTGGTTTATGTGGATTTATTATTATTATTATTTACCTTTTTTTAATTTTTTCGTTTTTTTTTTTTCTCGATTCCTCGTTACTGTATCTGTAACGTGATCGGTGATGCAATCGACGAATCGACATAATTCGCTAGCGTGTAACTTGATGGCTACGGTTAATCAAGATTATCATCGGTTAAGGTCATTCATATCGCATCTCAACATAACTATTTATTTATTTATAATAATAATAATCATGACAATCATAATAATCATAATAATAATTATATCTCCTTTATTATTCCCTGTATGCATTTCTCACCTGAATATATATATATATATATATATATATTTTTTTGCTTCTCATCATTATCTATGATTTATCGGTGTGTGTGTGTTCAACACGTATCATCATTCGTTCGTGTATCGCTATCACTCATTTAATCGCACGTGAAACACTATTATCATTTTTTTCTTGAATTTAATATACACTACCCAAGTAAAAAAAGGATATCAACTATATATGGGATTGGGCATATATAGGTTATCATATATCAACTATATATGCTGAATCCTATATGTAGTTTATACATAGATTATATATAATTTTTTTACTTGGGTATTCTATGGATTATTATTTATTTTTTTCCTCTTATTTTCCATCGAGACAATTCGTATTTTTTATTCATTCTATTTTTTTTTCCATCGCTGTTTATTCGTCTGTTTTTTTTCCTCAAAATTTTATCGTTCCCACTTTTTTTTCCGCACACGCACGCGCACAACGTAAAATCTCGACGTACGTTGAATAATTTTCATCGTCGAAACGTTCGATGACGATGATGATAATAAATACAATATTGCTTATTACGTATAATTATAATAAATGTGTTATCGATCTATATTATTTAACGATTTATCACAAGTGCGTTACTGCGCCGTTGGACCAGGGAAGCATCGAGCCTCGATTGTTCTTATAAATCTCAGCATTGTCCATTTGTTCGAATTATTTTATTTTCTCGTCGATGTTCGCATATATTTATATATCTATATATCTACATATATATATTTTTTTTCAAATCGAGAAAAAACTCGACTTTTAACTAATGATAAAAAAAATAATAATAAACAAACGACGCAGACGCATACTTAGACTCTCCCTAAATGTGTATTGCTGTTCGTTTCGTGCATTGACTCTGTCGGTCGTTGAGCTTGCGAGGCGAGCGAGACAGCGACTTAAATTCATTTATTTTAACATATTTCATTTTTCGGTTTTTTGTTGTTTTTTTTTCGTTTTCAATACTTGGATAAAATCGATGGAAAAAAAACGGGAAAACGGGTTCATGAGTTATTTTTCAATGGTTGAACTCAACCTTCGTCATCCACGTAAAATCGGTTGGAATGAATATATATATGAGGCATTCCACATCATTTTAGCGATTTTACTAATAGCTTTTTTTGAGATTAATTTTTTTTTTTTTTTTCCATGTGCTTCAGTCGCTTTACGCGAGTTCAGAAGCCTATTTGAAAGGGAAATTAATGATAATCAATGCTCGTTGAATCGTCAATTTTTTTTTTTATTTCGATACTCGGTGAATATATTTCAATAAAATAACTAAATTTTTTGAAATGATTTGTGGAATTTTTTTTTTTTTTACTGGCTGAAGTGATGTGGAATACCTCATATATATCGAAAACTACGAGCGATGTTGTGAAATCGTTGGAATGTTTTTGAACCGCACGAATATATCGATTTCATTTTCCAGATTTAATTTCACTTTACGCGAATTCCGGCTATTCGCAACAGTCGGTTCGACCGGATCACACTCGAAGTTCGGGGCAATGGGGGGGGGGGGTGGTCCATTAGAATATTGCTTTGGAAGATGTGGCGTTAGCAACATTTTTACGTTACGTTTTTGTTGCAAAATTGGATGCGTGATCGGAGACGAAAACCACGAGCACAAATGCAATTTCTCTACCTCGTGAGTTTTAAAGCAATATTCTAATGGAACGACGACGGTCAAAATCCAACGTTTCGCAATTGATTTTGAATTTTCCACTGCGAACAAAATGAAAAATAAACAGAAAAAAAAATATATATATATATATTTAAAAAAAACAAGACGATAATTTTTGCATGCAGTGAAAAAAGGTCATCTGTCCTTTTTTTTCGCAATAAAAAAAACGAAAAATTATGATCGAGTGGAAATGTCGAAGGTAAATGTTTATACGGGCAGATACGACAAGAAGAGTAAAAGTCGAAAACATTTTTCTTTTTTTTTTTTTCAAGGGGATGTATTTTTTTATGGTCTTCGATAATGTGGAACGACGAAAATCTAGATGACGAATTCTATGGTCGAACTCGTTGTGCAATCCTCGAGCAAACGAAAAAACGCACACGAATTTGTTAACAATATATTAAAAATTGAGAATAAACATCTGATAACTCGGTGATAACAATTTTTTTTCAACTTCAGAATAATCAAATGTCTTGGTATCCGACAAAAATATACAAATGGATAAATAAATGAATGAATAAACCGATTGGATAGTGTGAGTGTACGAAAAAACGTTCTATCACGTAAAAAAAAGGAAAAAAAAAACATTTTCGCTTCTCATTTGACTGATGAGTCGTATAATTGACGTTAATGGTTGGAAAATTGCATTACAGACTAATGAATTAATGCGATCCGAATGACAATGCACAGTCTGGTAATGCGAAATTAATGACTGACTGGAAAGTGTTGAAAAAAAAGGTAAATAAAGTTTCAACCCTTGGCAAAACGATGGCTCGTAATTTTCATTCACATAGACCCCTCCGGGCCACCTCGGATCCTTCAACTGAATGTGACTTTTTGATTGATAACACTCGTCACTCGTGGCTGGGTAATTTTTTAAAAAGCTTTACCGCATAGTTGTGCCTGGCACGTCGATCACGATTTCACGTTCGTTCACGAAAAAGTGGTCTGGGTGCAGTAAAGAAGGTGGTTAAGTTAGAAAGAGAAAATTGGTGAGGGTTTTAATCTTGGAACTGTGTGATAATGTGATTGCCACGAAAAAATTTTATCGACGGTCGTTTTCCACGAATTTCGCATGGTGATGATAATCAATGGAAAAACCGGTAAATCAGCGAAACCGTGATAAGAATCGTCATCGATGTTGCGATTCACGCAAGAGCTGCGCTTCGAATATTTTATTGTTTCAAGTTTTGATTTGTTGTTGTTTTTTCTATTGTGTATTATTTTTATGAATGAAATGTGAAGGGAGCGACGAGTTATTCGACCGTACTGTTTCAAATGGGACACCCTGTATACATACACCCTATACATACGTTTTCCGAATCATGACCGTTCCGAGCATCGTCGTTTCAAACATGTCGCGTTCCGAATTTTCGCCTTTCCGAAAATGGCTCGTTCGGAATTTCGAGCCCAACCCAAACAATGTTTCCATCGATGGTTGATCAAAAATTGCCCATATATCTAACCACCCTCGTTCCCCGATCGAAAACCTTGGCTCCGTACATTCACGAGGATCGTTTGACCCAAACTTCATAATTCAATCTCTCGCGGTCGATTTACTCCCTTTATCAACCCCGAGTAGATAATGTAGGTACAGCGAGCCAAGGAAATTACGAAATATGAACCACCGTCTAACTCTTCCATCTCTCTCTCTCTCTTTCGCTCTTACCTCCCTCCAGCTTTTGTACGTCGTTAGACCGAACATCCCAACCGGGGGCTACAACATACCCCAAAGTTTCAACCATTTCTTACCATCCTAACCTACAAATAACGCATCTACCGCAAATGCACTTAAGCGCCCCATACACACACACACACACACACGTCAACTACTTTCACCCAATTTCCATTCAACTCGATCTCACGATGGAATCCACACCGACAGCCATGAATTTGTTGTACGTGGTAACGATAAAGTTTGGCATTGAGGGTCAGAGGTGGGGATGGGGTGATTAACGACGTGAATCGTTACATATAGTTTTATCGGTATTTTAGACGGGTCACGATAAACGCGCGGGGGTCGGGGGAGGGGGAGGGGGGTGGGGTCGCTTTAACACTTTGATGGCAAACTTGGTCGTTCGCAAACCGAAAGGTCGCACGAGGACGACGCTGAAGCTAGCTGACACCGAAAGCTAACCTCGAAATCTCAGCCGTACGCCGAGGTTTTCGATGGGAATACGATCGTTTGGTCACAGCCAGCTCTTTGTTTGAATTATCACATTGTGACACAGATTCTGTAATATTTTCTTCGACTTGTGTACTACAGTCTGATTCATTACGATTCTTTGCAGTTTCGGTCATTTTATGACAGTCAATAGTAATTCAGATACAGTAGTACACAATAATATTCGATAGTATATTAACGTGAAACAAAAATTCGCGAAATAAATGTCCACGCGCAGTCGAAAACTTTTCTGCATGGGCAATGTGAATGTACTAAGTTGGAACGCGTTCGAGCGTGTCTCTTGTTGACAGGATCGCATGCGGAAAAGAGTGAGAGAGACAGACATAGGTGGAGAGGGCGGTATGCGATTTTCGAGAAAAACCCTTCCCCTTGGGGGCTTTTGGTCTCTTATTCCAAGGTCGGACTGTATCTGACTGGTAAAACAATGGAGGCTCCGTGTGTGAGTTATATTCACCGAGTCTTGTGTGTGTGTGTGTGTGTGTGTGTGTGTGTGTGTGTGTGTGTGTACATAAGGACGTAGTTGCGTTACACTCGAAACTATCTCGACGTTTTTGGTACCCTTTTTGGTGCCTTCCTGTCCCAAGCGAGTTTAGCCTTTGACGAAGCAACTTTCACCCTCCTACACCGATCCTATCTCGCCTCGATGATCCAGCCAAGTATCAGTTGTTTCTGTGAGAACGTTCATGACACCTCCGGTTTTCACGATCCGGATCAAACAGAATTTTTTTCTTCGTGTTTTTTTAAAATATATATATTTTTTTAAAAATCATTTTTGAAATTGAATCAAACGAAATTTCATCCACTTTGATATCTATCACTTTGATAGGTTAAATTTGTAGCGATATTATAGAATGGGTTGGAAAATTATCTGGAAAAGTGATTTTCCGGATAATAATGATCTTTTTCCAATGGATTGTGATGGGGATTGATGAGTTTGATGTTGAACTTAATTTCGACGATTATCAAGAACGTTATTTCGATAACGCATTGGAGCTCGGATAATATATATTTTCAAAATGAATTCATCACGATTTGGATCCCATAAAAGTTAATTTTTCACTTTGTTGAATGAACATTTTGAAAACTCGTTAATTTAAAAAATATTGGATGGTCTGTTACGCGCTAACGAGAATAATTGAAACAAACGATTCGGATTGAAGACAGAAATAACGATAATATTATTCGCAAAAATTTGATAATTAATTTAAGAATGAATGGTGATCAACAATTTATTTCTTCGTATTTTGTTTTTCTTCTCGACGAAATTTATGTACCTACGACGAAATTTATGAAAAGGTTTTGTTTGTTTTAACGAAGAAACAAGGATAGGATTTTTTTTGTGGATCGATATTGTGACTCGAATGGAAACGTGATATTAATAATTTATTCCGTAGATAAACACATTTCGATAACGATAATAATAATGATAATAATCATATATACATTGATGATAACACATACATACATATATGTATGGATATATGTATGTATATAAATTATATAATATATATATATCATTTATAACCGAATTACGGTGAAACATATAGAAATAGATGATAATAATAATAATAATAATAATAATAAAAATAATGATAACAACAACAATAATAATAATAATAATGACGATAATAACTAAAATGAACCATTGATGCTTCGCGCCAGAATCTATCACAACCTTCGGGAAAGCTCGATTTTGATCGCTACTCGATTAATATATATATATATATATATCTATATTTTTTCATTGCCTCGCGGCCACATCGAGCTTTCGTATTATATCACTTTGCGTGGAAACGAAAAAATAAAGAAAATAACGACAATCAACGGCTGAGGCGGACAAACCGAGAATAAAGAAAAAGAAAAAAAATAATAATAATTTCGCTACTTCATCGAAACACATTGAAATCGATAATAATGGAAAATAATTGATCACGATTAGTTTGAAGAAAAAGGGTCACCTCCAAAACAATTATGGAAATTTTATAACCAAATTAAATTCTTTGAAATACTCGAGTTCTTCAACTTCCTATATATATATATATAAATTTTTTTTTAAAATGTATTTATGTGTTTTTTTTTTATTCGCGACAGAAAATTGGCTGACGACTCGCCTCCGGGCATTTTCTCATCTCGCTGGATTTTTCTCGTAACTTCGATGCCGCAGAAGCCATCGTCGATGAAGCAACATAAAAATGTTAAATGGAAATAACGCGTCCCTTTAATTATTTCATTTCACTTTATTTCCCATTGTCGTTCGGAAACAATGCCAAATGAAAATTTCATCGTTCGTAAATTCGTTCAAAATTTTTCCCCTCATTATTTCTTCTCCGTTCTCATACTTTATTGTTTTTTCCCCTTCTTTGATCTCGGATATTCTTTCTCTCTCCCTCTTTTCTTCTTGCTCGCAGCGCGTTAGTCCACAGCCTCGCTCTAATCAATTAAAACCCACCTCGATGACTCCTCAACGTCGTTCAAACGACGCATACTAATTATTCACAACGATAACAATAATAATAACAATTATAATCGTAATAATAATAATAATGGGGTTTTGGATCGGATCGACAGTTTTTTTTTTTTTTTTTTTCAAATTTGGTTACAGGAGCAACAATTTGAGTACGATTGATGGTCAATCGATGAATCGAAAAGAAACAAACCAGACCCATACGCATCGATCTTTCTTTCTCGATCGAACAAATAAATTTTTGTTTTTTGTTTATTTTTCTATCTAAACGATTTTTTAATCAATGATCAACGTCCTAGACTAAGTTTACTTGTGTCGTCAACGTTTTGTCGTTCCACCAACGAATGACAATAACGAACGAACCAATCAACAATTTTTTTCGTCGATCGATCGACGATCGATGGTGGTGAACAATTGGGCTGTCCATAAAATTGAAAAAACGAAAAACGAATCGCGAAAACGAAAAAACAAATAACAAACAAAATATATTGTTACAATATTACTCTCGCCTACTCGCTCGCTTCGTCTCTCTCTTCCGTAATTAATTCTACTATTCGTTAAGGCATGGAGTACGTTACTTGTATATATCGAGTGACCACATCACTCATTTTTTACTTTTTTTATTCTCCTTGGTTTCATTTTCTTCGTCTTTGTTTTAAAAATGTTTTTTTTTTTTTTTTCATAATTTTTGTAATTTTTTTTAACGAATCTTATTTTATATATTATTATTATTATTATTATTATTATTATTCGTCTTATTTTATTTTTCGTTAACTCCTATAGCTATGTTTCATTACCAACGTATTATCACCGTTAAATCTTAATGAACCTGGCACGATCGAAAACAGATGAAAAAAAAAATGTTTTTTTTTTCAAAATCTATGTCGATCGGTGCACTACTAATTGCTATCTCACTTACATTTTTTTTCAAGGGACCGGACGTCGTGAAATTATTATCTATTGTTTTTTCTGTATGTGTTCTTATATACTTTGTTACCTTTTTTTGTTGTTTTTTTTTCTTCTCTTTTCAATCGATTAAAAATCATGCGTTTGTAAATCCGCGTTTGTAAATTCCCATTGATGGGCAATTTGCACAGTGTATTTGCAAGTCGAGAGAGTTAATTATTTGCACGGAATTTCGGTGTGTAAGCTTCGATTGAATTATTTGTGTAACGTTCGGAGGTAACCGACGATTATTTACTGATGCAACAAACGTCGTGTTTGGCGGTAACGAATCGACAGATGTTGCAAAGTTCCAATGTCTGTCGATTCATCAACCAATAAACGAAAGAGTTTCATTACCGATCCAATATTCCTTTTATTATTCAACCCTATCGGTGTATCGTGGTGTCGATTCGACCCAGGCAAAAATTTCAAATTTCCCGCATTTTTCAGGACTTGATTTGTTTATTGTTATGTTTACACACGAATCAATTCAC
Organism: Diplazon laetatorius; assembly: GCA_963662125.1. Classification (NCBI taxonomy): domain Eukaryota; kingdom Metazoa; phylum Arthropoda; class Insecta; order Hymenoptera; family Ichneumonidae; genus Diplazon; species Diplazon laetatorius. Next base: position 3,527,576 of record OY759165.1, on the reverse strand, counting down.
AATGATGCACTTAAGTGGTGTGCAAAAAAACCGCGATGCACTGATAGGGTTTTGAAAAAAAAATTATATTTTTAACGATAACGATTACAACTCGATTTATTTCGATTATTTCACTCTGTCCAGTCCCTCGATATTTTTTTTACCGCAATACCATCGATCAGATGCAATTGATCAGGTAGACCGTAATCGTATATTCGTTGGAAACTTGTTAGTTTCGGTATTTGTTGTATGTTTGGTTTTCTATTTTTCTTTCGTTCTACTGTACATATGCAATATATATATGTATATATATTCTATATATATATATATATATATATATATATATATATATTGTGTGTACATTTCACTCCCACGCTAATACAAATGTAAGTATGCGTACGGCTTATCGATAATGACTCCCTTCAAGTTCCTATACCACACGGGTTCTTTCGTTTATTTATTTCTTCTTTTAATCTTATATGTAGGACAATCCATGAGAATTGGATGAAAATCCGACGACGATGTCTATCGATCTGCTTCGTAATTCTTTTTATAGAAAATTAGGGGCTCGACGACGCCATATTCGTTTTTTTTTTTTTTTTTACAGATTGTTTCAACATTTTTCCGTTCACGTATAATTTTTATAAACAGAATTTGAAAAAAAAAAACGAAAAAAAAATTCTATTTTTCTTTAATTAAATGTTTTAATTTCATATTTCAGATTTTCAAAGTTTCCATATTTTTAATTGAGGATAAATAATTATATGACAAATGAAAAGGGTCTGATGGACGTGAGTAAAAAAGTAATGATAATTTTGAAAAAACCGGTAGGCATATAATTTTACCAGTAATTTTGTGGATAAAAAAAAATGAGGAGCAGAACGAAGACATGGTCGTGATAATTCTAATCGAATTATCACGGATCGCCCGATAAGTATGTATATATATGTATGATATATATTATAATTATGGTAATAAGCTATGTATACGTTCGTCTAATGAATTATTGGTAGGCGCTTGGTAATAATGCGATCGAGTCTCGCTACAAGTTTCATCGATTATTTTTTTCGTTTTCTTCGTTTTTTTTTCTTTTTTTTTTCACGCTATCGCGTTTATCATCATTATTATTATTTTATCTTATTCAATCACTATTATTATTATTAATTTTTTTTCTTTTTTTTCATTTTTCATTTTTCATTTTTGTCGACATTTGTTATTATTTCTTTTAAATCTTTCTACAATTCGGCAATCACTTTTCGATCAACATTTTTCCGTGGGTACATTTGAGATCTCGATCGCGAGTCCACGACAACGGGCTCTCATCACAATATATATATGTATATATATTAATTTTTTTTTTTTCACTTATCTTTCTTTCTATCTCTTACTCTCTCGCGCTTTTTCTCTCTTTCACTCTCACTCCTACATTGTATATAATTCGAACTTCTAAATTTCATTGTCGTTACACGTGAAATAATTTCGATGCAACTCTACAAGTGGCTTACGAGTTATCACGACGTTTTTTATCAATTCGTCTGTAACTTAATCTAACTATTGCGTTTGTGATTATTTTATTTATCTATTTTTTTCATCTATAATTATTTTTATTATTATTATTCTGTTTTTTTTTTCAAATTTTTTATAAACGACTATTTATATTGGCTGTTGTATCGGCTCGACTAGGCGTGAAAATTTTTTAGACCATTGGAAATAAGTTGTGAATGAAGAAATTTGTCAAAATCAGTATGTCCGTCTTGTTATCGTGGGTTTTGAAACATTCGTCGTTAACGAGCTCTGGTTATAATGGGAGAGAAGTGTGAAAGGGGGTGGGGTGGGGGGAGATGAATTAGGTGCGGTTTACTGAGAGTAAAACGATCGAAGTAAGAGACAGGTGTATGATAAAATCCTTGAGGCACACCCTCGCTTTTTTTTCAACGCTGTTTAATCGAGAAACCGTTTCCACCCTCTTCGACAAACCCCTGTTTTCCACCCCATTCAATCAATGCGTCCCTAATCAGGCCACGAAATTCATAATGTCGATGTTAAAGTGAAATAAAAATAAAATAAAATTCTTCCCACCATTCTACAGCCATGAATATTTGCTCGACCCAATTTTTCATACTTTAAACCAACATTTCTTGGATATCATTCACATTTCAGATTAGAAAATTAAAAGTCAAAAGAATTTAAATATATATATATATATATATATATATATATATATATATATGTATATATGTTGCGAGTGACGAATCATATTATTCTGTGATTCCTTTTGCAACGTAATGCGCGTAAGCGAATCGCAATTTTTTCACCATCCGAAAGAATTTATTCATTCGAAGCGAGATAAAAAAAATAAACAAATAAAAGATAAAAAATCTTCGCACCGTCGTTCGTCGACGGAGCATCGACGAGGGTGCGGTTCGAGCAATAATCTTCGTCGTTGAAAAAAAAAAAAAAAAAAAAAAAAGCTGATGCATAGATAAAGGAAAAATGAGAAACTCGAGAGGGTGAAAGCGTTTTCGAGAGGACCCGTGTCACTCGTTTCGGTCGAATTGAACTCGTAAATATGTGGGATGGTCGGTCGCGCCTGCAACTAATCTTCTCCACGGGTCCACATAAGTCCCCCCGCCCCGTAAAACCGCTCCTTAAGCGTTTTTTTTTTTTGCTGTTCAATAAATTCAATCTGTCCACCGTCTCAAGCTTCGCCACTCGTTTTTCTCACCTGGCCTGTCACCCCACTCAATATAAAATAACTTTATTGCAAAAGCTCCGCTCGATTTGTCCCGAAGATTTATCGACGAAACAAAAAGAACAAGAAAAACAAAAAAAATGGCCAAATTATTCGAAATTTCATTCGGTCGTATATCGAATGAATCATTGATTTTTTTTTCTTTCCGGAGGGTTCAAGTGACTCCGGGTCGCATAAATCACCCCTCGTGTAATTCCTCTCCACTGAATTAGACGTTTGACCCAAAATAATAAAAAATTTAAAAAAAAAAATTGTAACCTTTTGTACGTCAGAATTTATTTAATGAAAAATCGTCCGTGATTCATTGAGAAAATGTTTGTGACGAAAACTCGTCGTTTTTCCATTAACTTTGTATTCTTTTCCACTAAAAAAAAAAGAAACGTCCCCGCAAAAAAAAAGTGCCATTGATAGTGAATCATTTTTTTGTCACTCGTATCATCCAATATGTCGATTGAGAATATTAATCTTGTCGCGAAATGTTGCCGATAATTTGCCATAAGTGTCAAAATTATTTTACACCGAATAACAAAAAAATGAAAATTAAAAAAAACAAAATAAACAACGACAGAAAAAGAAAGAAAATTCGAAGTTGGTAAATTGCCTCTCTAATTCGCGTGTCTACATATAATATGCTTCTCTATATCTGTATGTATATATATATATATATATTTATATATAATATTAATAATAATATATACTATGTGGGTGTATATATATATATAGAATTCGTTATCTTTCATGTTTTTTCGTTTTTTTTTCTTTTTCATCACATCACCAAAATCAACAAATAAATATTTCTAGATATATTAAATATATAAGTTTGCAATTGCAATATGCTCTCCCAACAAATAATAATAATATATGTTTCGTGTATATGTACATACACATACTATAAGAATTGTTTTATCCACTCGGCGCGAGTGGCGCCACCCGCGGCGAAGCGTTGCATTATTTTTGCTCGACTGAACGAAATCTCTTTCGGTTTATTCAATTTTTATCCTCAATTTTCACGTAAAATTAATTTTTCCGTTAACAAACTGAACAATTAACAACTGTAACTGCAATTAATAAGAAAACAATCAATTGTACCGTAATACAGAAATTATGAAAAAAAAAAAAAAAAAAAAAAAACATTCGCACAAAATTTTGCATATTGTTGTGATTGTTTTTTTAACGTCTTCCAAAAAATGATGTCAGATTGTAGCACCCATGTCGCCCTCATCTCGTTTTTTTATCGTGCATCTTTGAAATTTCTATACCGAGACAAAAAAAAATTGTTCTTCGTTAGTTGAGAAAAAACAAAAAGGGCTGACAGCATTTTTTATTTATCCCGATTGAAATAAAAGACATTCCAGAGACATTCGAGAAGCGCCTGGAACTCGATTCCACAAGAGAAAAAAACAGAGAGTTCAACGATGAAAGAATGAATATAAAAAAAAGTAACGCAACGCTTCGATACCAGAGGCGCTGTCGCTGTCAGACGCGCACGCCATCTTACGGGCCGAACACGAAACTATCAATTTCCTTTACTCGCCACGACGTCTCCACTCTTCCTTCGATACATACAAACGTATCTGTATATTCACACGTATATATCATACAAAAGGAACATACAATTTTTCATCGATCAATATATCAATATAATTGTAATCGTCTAAATAAAATCGTGAATTTATTCGCCCATCTGCCATCATAATTGCCATTTGTTCTTTCGTTTTCTTTCGTTTCATCCATCAGCATCGGTCCCAATATTCTTCAACCGGAAATAATAATTGTCATTAAATTCGTATTAACGTCGGATATTAATTTTTTTAGAAACGAAAAGAAAAACGAAAAAAAAATCAATAATTAAAAAAAAAAAAAATTAAAGGACGTTCGAATTTTTCAACGATGAAAAAAAAAAAAATTCTTCACACACGACCCATGGTTGTTGCGACGTTGTCGAAACACAATTTCGAACAATCGCCGATGTATTATCACTTGGCCATGATGGCGTATGTGCGATTAAAAATTCGACGAATTCATTTTTTTTCATTAATTCATTAATCGCTAAATAATTGTGTATCTACATATCTTATGTAGGCTATAACTTTTAATAATTGTTATCTACCTGAAAATCTACCCTTTTATCCCGGTGGGGAGGGGGGTGGTGGAAGGGGGCCGGAATCGCCCCGGTTTTCACTATCTCGATCCGACCCAGCTCTTTACCGACCCCTCTCACTAATATTCAACTATCTCCCCCTCTCTCTCTCTCTCTCTCTATCTTCCTCTCTTTTATCACTTTTAACGTCTATTATCGCATTTTTATGCTCATCTAACTCATTATCATTTATTTATTTAACTTGTCGACGCTTTGTCGTATTTTTTTATATTTTTCTTTCATATTAATTTATGAATTTGTTAAATTTTTCATTTGCTCGATTTATTTTTTTTTTTTTCGATAACGATTTACAGATTATCGTTCGCGATAGCGTCTAACCCCTGGTACGCCCCCATTTACAGGGTCTCACAGCCTTTGAAACAATTTGTCTGAGTCCGGGGCGAGCAAAACTTCGCTTCGTTGGTAACTTTGGATTTTTTTTTTTTTGTTTTTTTTTTATATTTTTTATTTTTATTTTTTTTTGGCTCGTGTAAAACAAACCGTGTCCGAAAAATCTTCTGGAACGTCCGGGAAATAGCTGTTGTCACGTTTTCCCGGCATCGTAACCTCTCGACTACGGTTTCATACTCGCATCAATCCCTCAGACGCGTACCACCCCCGCGCGCCACCCCGGAATCCATCCCCACCCCCGCCCCTCACCTTCTCACCGCCCTCGCTGCACGAGGCATACTCACTTCGATCTATCACAATTTTTTTTATTTTTTTTTCACCCCCCCCCCCCATCCCTTCTTATTTCGCTCGCCACTCGTTTTCCCCGCTTCGTCCCTATTTTTTTTTCCACGTTTCTACTTTCCACTCGAGATATGACATTGCAGCCTCGGGATACGATGCTCATTTTACAAAAGCACGATCAGGATGATAAGAAAAAAAAATAATAAAAACAACGTTTCTTCAACTCGGCTGTAATATGAAAGATAATTTTGAAACGAAAAGTATAGTTTTTTTTTGTTTTGTTTGTTTTTTGTTTCATTTTTTTGAAAATATTTTTTAATATGATTTTATATGATTTTATATTGCTCAATATGATTTTTATCGTAAATTATTACGTTTGGACTTTCGTCCATCCGGATGTCGTCCATCGCGTGATTATTTACTTTTTTCCAAAGTCGAGAAACTCGTGGACGGACAAAAATAAATAAATACAGCGTGGGAAAAATAATGAAAAATTAATGAAAAGAAAAATAATGGAGAGAGAATGAAAAACAATTAATTCAACGATATTATAATCTCCCGAAGCATCGACATCCGCAACTGGTCTCGAGTGAAGAAAGAGACCGGGTTTTTTTTTCTTCCAATTTTCCAATTTTTCTTTTCCAATTTAAAAAACCCGGGAAAGAAACCTCAAAGTTGCAATGAAAGAAAAACAGAAAGCTCAAGTTGCAATGAAAAGCATACTAGTTTCCACCTGCGCGGAGACGTATTCCGACGTGAACGTGGTAAAAAATAATAATAATAATAATTTGTATTTTTTTTTTTTGGTTTTTTCAAATGACGTCGAAGATGTTTTACGTTGGGTCGAATGAATTTGCATTTGTAGTTAGCTTTGTAAGCTACGGGAAATGAAGCCGAGATCTGTGCTCTTGAATATTACAAATTTCATCCGTTCTTCCACGCTTAACTCCCTCGCGATTTTTTTTTTTTGCTCTCGTTTTTTCGTTCAGGCTTTGATTTTTTTTCTTCGTGCTTTTGTGTTTCACCGAGGGCGACAACACCTAAGACGTCGAAAAAAATGCACACCCTCGCGTTTCCGGGTTCCACGAAGCAATTTATAATATATATATTTTTTTTTCGACTTCCTGTTCATTGGTTTGTCACTTTCAACCCCTGGGCCGACTTTGATAACCCTCAAGCTGTTTGTATCTCAACACTGGGCTTTGAGATAGCCTCGACTAACCTTCATCGCAATGGCAACGACTCTGCGCTAAGTTTTTCCCTTTTCCCCTTTTTTTTTTGAAATTTTGCACATAAATTCGGTGGAAATTAATTTTTATTTGCACGGAAAATTTTGTTTCCACTAAAATTTTGGAACCGATTATCGTCCCGAATTGTAATATTGTTATCTCTCTAAACCCGCGAAAAATGTCCATCCAGCTCGACCGGAAATTAGACTTTTCAAATAATTCAATTTATCCCAAAATCGACTCCACAAATTTGCCAGCAAATTGTCCAACGAATCATTTACGAACATTCCCGTCCAATGTTCTCTCCCACAAACCTTCAAAAAATCTGTTTTTTTTTTTTTTCACAGACTCGTTGCTAAATTGACTCAGTCAATGATAATTCTTTCTCCCATTACCCAAATCATTCCTCAAAATTTAATCGAACAAATCCTCGTCGTCAATTCTTCTTTACCGAATTCTTTGTCGTTTCACAAATTTTCCGATCCAACAAAATTCGTAAAAAAAAACACGAAAAAAAAAAAACTGCATCGACGACTTATAACGTCACAAATAATTCGCCACTTACCCCCGTCGCTTCGTTCGTTTCGCCGCCGCCAATTTTGTTTTTCATCCTTTTCGCCCTCGCCCCCCTTTCCCCACCCCCCAACGTCGATCACATTTTTTTTCATCACGCAGATCGAATCGCAGACCAGTCCTCGGGGCCTCGATGGAAAAATCGCGAAATCTTTGTCAGTCAATGAAACGAAAAAAAAAAAAAAAGGAAAATATAGGAAAGGAAAAAAAATCAACAGACAAACAGAAGACGATAGATTAGAGATAAGAGGTAGCGACGGTTGGGGTTCCAAGGGTGGTTCGAATAGGCCGTTGTATCGCCCGAAGACATTTCAAATTCCCACGAGAATCCGTCGTTTCCGTTGTGACTTTGGTTGAGGTCGATGGTGACGATGCTGCTGACGAAGTATTCGACTCCTCCGAGTCCCCGTACTCTCCCCCGTCCTCTTCCACGTTCCCATTGCCGTCTATGTGTTGTTCGTCGTGGGAATTTCGAAGTGAGAGGGAAGCCGAAGCCCCGGTGACGACGAGTGGGCTTCCCAAAGGCCGCGAGTGATGATGCCGATGCTGTTGATCGTGGTTGCGCTGATGCTCGTGATTTTCTCGATGGCAATGCCGATGACGAAGGTGCGGGAGGGTTATCACGGGTTGCCCCACCCTGCGCCCACCCATTTCCCCCTCTCACTTATCCTCGGTCTCGCCGGGGGGCGATGTTTCCGTGTCTTGCCTCTCACTGAAACAAATCGAAATGAGAACAATGGTTTTTTTTTTTTTTCTAATTTTGTTTTCCTTTTTGTTTCCCTCATGAAGGAATCTTCGTTCACCAACTACAATTCAGAGGAAGCAAATTGCAAGTTTCAACTTGCAATTTCTAGAGGTCGTTTACATACATACACACACATACATCCGGACATTTTCTCCGAATGTGTTTCACAAAACTTTCTTTATGAGGAAGCAAAAATGAGTCAAAAAATTCAAGAAGAAAATTTATTTCCGTAAATGGAGCGGAATGTGCGAACGAATGTATTTTGGGAAATAAAGCTTTTAGAAGGCTTTAAGAATATTCATTGTTCTTTTTGCGATTCATGGGTTATAAGCTATGAAATAGCATGAAGCCACCGTCGAATTTATAAAGATCCCCTTTTGGAGTACCTCGAAAAAAAAAAAAAAAAAAAAATGTGACTGTTGCGGTGAGGGAAGGGGCAATCCCCCTCCCGTGTACATTCTCGAGCTTTCCTGGTTGAATTTCATTCACGAGAAAGCATTATGAGATTTAAATTTGCCACCCCTGTTACCAGCCTACCCGAGCAGACGTGCCAGGCCTCCGGATCGAAATACGAAATTCTATTCTCGATTGTCGACGGCAAAAACGCATGAAGAGGGGTTGGGGGGGGGGGGGTGAAACTTTTTCTCGGCTCCGACATTCGAGTGCGTGAGGAACGTGGTTCAGATATGGATGCTGTGGGGACTGTGAAGGACGATATATTAATGCGAGTCTTTTTTTTTTCTTCTTCCAGTGTTCGAAAATTTGCTTGGAATTTCCACCTTATTTATTTTTTTTTTGCATTTTCCACTTTCTCGCTTTCGTTGTGCCGGAAATTTCTACGGAATTTCTCCGAGGGAAGGGGAAGGGGAAGGGAGACGATCTCAAGAGCCGTCACTGCATGTCGTAATGTCCGCATTCCATACGACGCAAACCAGATGGAAAAAAAATGAAAAAAATATAGATATACAATAAAAATGAACGGAAGTTTATTTCGACGAAAGAAAAAGAAAAGAAGAAAAAATAAACAGGTTCGTGATATTAGAATCAGTATGTTCGTATTTTAGATCGATTCTTCGAATCTGCGGTATTACCGATTTCTCAACTATTGCGAGGCAAAATTTATTTTACTAAATATTTAGTTTGAACAATTAAACAAAAATGTCAATTTAAAAAAAAATTTAAAAATTCAATTTTATTTTCTTTTTCTGAAAAAAAAGTCTTTAATTTTATTTTTTTTAGCGAAAAAAAAGTCTTTAATTTTGTCAATATTTTTTTGTTTGTTTGCATTATGTCTATATTTTTTGAAAAAAATTCCGCGTATCGTTGAAATTATCATTGACGTAAACTACTCGAAATGCTAAAACACAGAAAGTCCAGAAATAAAGGAAGAAATTATAAATTTGAAGACGTCGAATAATCGAAGAGTCTGAAAAAGTGTAATATTAGAACCTTCGTACATAAAAAGAATGAAAATCATATAAATTCCAATGTGACGCGTTACGGTGGCAAAAGTGCGACCGAGTGGATCTGCGCGTATCCGAATTCATGTATATCGAGAAGCGTATGAAAAAGAAGAATAATGGTTTCTCCAGATTCGTTTTACATTGCCACGGGGCGACAATTTTTATCACAACCGAGCTATCCGTCTTCGTTTTCCGACGAACCTCTTTCTTTTTTTTTCTTGCCTCCCGTCTCGAATTCTTATCCCACGTTATGCGATTGCTGTTTTTCTTTTCTTCCGTTTTCAAGAATCTTCATGCTCATAACAAGGCAACGGGATCCGATTTCGAGAATCATTAGAAAATAAAAAAACCACGTAGATTCACGTGTCTGGCTTTTGCACATTACGCCGAAGAAAACTAACTTTATTTCTTACGTTTGTTTTTTTTTCTCGCAGCAACCTCCACGTTTCAGTTACCCTCGTTAACTTTTTCTCCCTTTTTTCCAGGAAATAAACGCAATACTCCGCGTCATCCGATTATTTCCAGCCCTCAAGAGCCACTCGATTACCATTGTGCAATAACCCTCGACTTTGAAATTTTATTCTTGCTTATTTCATTCACCGAAAAATCCGAAAAATAGTTATTTCTATATTTTTCGTAAACTATTTATGCTATAGAGTTCGTTATAATTTTGATTTAAAAAAACCAATTAAAAGCTACATTTCGCCCGAATAATCTTTCCCAGGCTAGTCTCTTAACCACAGGTCCGCGCACGAAATTCTTGAGCTCGGAGTTTGAGTCGGAGTGGGGGTAGCGGTCGAGTGAGAAACTGGGTAAAGTCTCTTATTGTCGAGTCTCTTATTTCGAGGTCGGACTGTATGAAAAAAAAAGTCCGAAGGTAACGGGGGGTCACGACAAGTGGATGAAAAGATGTAAGTGGCGGTGCGGGTGGGGGGTGAATGTCGGAGGAGGGAGTTTAATGGAAATAATGGAAAGAAAAGTGGCAAGCTGCCACGACTATTTAGTCAAATTCCATCACAGAAGCTCGGCTAACGAAGCTCGAAGGCTTTCCGACCTTCTTCGTTTTTTTTTTTTTTTTTCATTATACTTTTATTCGCCTGTCTCACGGCGTCTTCAGTCGTTCAATTAACTGTTTCTCTATGTACGTACATCTTTCCTCTCTGTCTCTCTTCCTATGTCTTTCTCTCTCTCTCTCTCTCTCTCTCTTCCCGTATCATTGTCTCTGTCTCGCTCGGCGAAAACTAATTAGCAGAGTTGGCAGCCCGGCGTGCCAGAACACGCGTGAGGCCCTCGCAACAAAGTGGAAATTGCAAGGACGTTGAGGCAAGACCGAACGAACGAGTTTCCGGTCTCGAACGTGAAGCCCACCTCCTCTCGCAGGCTATTCGGCCTCAGAAATCCACACAGATTTTCCACCCTCCCGAGCATCCCCGATACACGGGCCGCTCGTAACTCGTCTTGAAACGCGACACTTCGAACACAAATTGAATCTATTTGTCCCCGTCCCAATGTCTCCAAGAGCCCGCGTGTGTCTTTCCGGGTGGTCCTTGTATGAGGCTCGGAGTAATCATGACCAGGCCCATCCCCCGAATTGGTTCCAAATAATTTTCTTGAAAAAAACGTTTCCCAAATTTCGCAGCCCTCTCTCTCGAAATTGGCCATTACCAGGGAGAATCAATTTTGCTCTTTGAAAGACACAGATTTTTTTTTTAATTGTTCAACGAGAGCTGTAGTTGCATTTCCGTTTTTTCTCTCTAGTTTTCGAATAATTTTATCGGTGAAAAAATAAATCTGTTTCATTTTTTATATTAAACAATTATTTGTTTTCAAATTATTTCTCAATTATATTATTCATATAAAAATATTCGAAATGAAAATTAGCACTTTCGAATAAAGTTATGTCCTCGATAATAAAATGATCACGAAATTTGAAACATTCAATCAACCATGTCCGGTGGACATCAATATTTATAATGTGATTTAATTCGTTATAAGCTGCAGTAGCTCGATTGGTAGTTTGACGATTTGATTATTATTTTCTTTTTTTAATGTTTATTCTGGATTGGGCTGCCCATGGCTGATTGGCAAATTGGGGGAATTAACTGTGTCCGGGTTATACAGGAGCAGTGGCTGAAACCGCTCAATAAACATCGACGATATTAGCCGAGGCTTCCCGACGAGTGAGAAACCTTTGCTGGCCCCGGCCACGGTCTACCTGTGGATACGATATATACTGGGGTGGTCCTTACTTGGCTCATTTCTTTAATTCGGCCCTCTCAGAGCATTAGATGGTCCGAAATAATTATAAAAAAAACATCCCATAAATATAATAAATAATTTTATTTGAAAAAAATTGCGAAATTTGAAAAACGCCGTGTTTATGATTGAAGTACTGCGCGAAAAAATGTGAGACTTCGTAAGCTTTCTACCAACTGTGGTATCAATACCGAAATTTCGTTTCAAATACTGAACAATTTTTTTTCCCCTGTTAGTCAAAATATTAAAAAATCTATATTTTATGTAGAGTGATTCCGAATAAATAATGGTTTTTAATCTACAGTATTATCAACAGTGCCGTAATTCAGTCGTAATAAAAAAATTCTGAAATATGAAAAGAACAACACTATGTTTATTAAATAACAAAGTATGGGAGATTGGCGGCAAAGTTAAAAATTGAGACAGGGACCTCAAATTTTGAGGGTATTTTTTTAAAGTCATCTCGAACCATCTTAGCCTCCGGGAGTGCCCAAATTAAGAAACAACCAAAATAAGGACCACCCTAATATATATAATCAGAATTGGCTACAGCTCAAAGCGTAACCACGCGACGTACCCGCGGATAATTGACGATTGAATTACCTTTCCGCTAAAAGATTTAACTTTCGAACTCACTCGCTGCACCCAAAGTTCCGACAAAGTGTAAAAAAAAAACAAAAAAAAAGGGTGAATCGTGTATCGAGTTCATTTAGCTTTTTGCTCTCTCCGAAAATTTGATAATTCCACTCTGATAATATTGCAGCTAATAGTCGTCAATCACATCAATAAACGTGCCGTTTCATTTTCCACTTGGTTGGAGTGCTTTGACACCTATTTCGTTCAGTCACAGCAAAAGCTCGCCCTTTTTTTGAGAAAGAAAAAAATGTTTAAGATATTCTTGTTGAAGATCTCACGTTGCGATAAATAATTATTCCATTGTAAAATATCTCATCTCACTTTGATTTTTGTCCTTGGAGTATTTTCCACATTTTTTTTTACTCCAAGTAATTGTGATTTTTTGAGCTCCAAGTAATTGTCACGATTCGTACTTCAATTGTTCCCGGATATGTACTCTGAGTAATTTTTGTTTCTCCCATGTACTCTGAGTAATTTTTGTTTCCCGATAAATTCGTTCGGATTTATTCGTAGAATGGGAAAAAATAAACGATTAATTTGAAAAATATTATTCCATGGCTTTTGTTGGAACGAACGAATTGTGTCACCGGTGACAAGTGAGGTGAATAAAAAAAATGCACAAATGTAGATGGGGAATGAAGAGGGTCACGTCAAATCCGTCTTCCAAACAAATCCAAAGTCGACGAGGCTCTTCTTGTGATGCATGAAAAAAAGTGGGTCGGTGAAGAATCCGTGATGGACAGTGGAGACAGCTAATTTATTTCGTCTCAAGAAGGATAAGCCAAATTCGTCCCAGCTGAAAGAACTTTTATTCGCCATATCGTTAAATTTTTTTTTTTTTTTTTTTAATTTTCATCTCATCTAGGACATGGCACGTAGGCATCATCCGAGAAAATGGGAGGGGAGAGCATGTGGGCCACAATTGTGGTTAGAAGATGAAAACTTACGTGGAGGCTGCTGAAAGATCGATTCATCCTTTTTTCTTCATTTTTATTTTTTTTTAAGTTCGAATTTTCAAGAAAAATTTGACCCGAGACCATTTTGACGACAAAAAATCCAAAGAAAGTAACGTCGAAGTTACGTTCAATTTTACGTATGAAAATAAATGCGTTTCATTTTATTTGTTTTTTTTTTTTTTTACATAAAAGTAAATTTGTTTTTTTCATTTTTTTTCTCCTTTTTTTGGTAAAAATTTGGGAAAAAAAATTGGCGAGCTTGGAAAATGTCGTGAATTTATGGCAGAATTTCGTGAAATTGAGCGATTTTTGTAGGACTATATTACATCGATCAATCATTTGGAATATTGCGGTCGAACCGACGAAGCTATTTCGTTTCTAATCCCCTTCGTCGCGATCGATCGTTCTTTTTTTCTTTTTTATCATTCCATCTGTATTCCGCTTGAATACAGATAGATTCGAATCTGCATTATTCATGAAATAACGAAAATCGCGAGAATTTCGTCCCAGCCCCCCCCCCTCCACCCGCCCCGATTGTCCGAAGCAGTTTGCTGTTTCGTACGAGGAAACGATGTTGTAGGACCGACGAATAACCCAAAGCGATATCGAACACAAACGTTGACACTGCGTCAACTTATTTCAAAGCATCGCCTCGGGTCGTTGTCAAAGGGCAAAACGGTGCGAAATGTGAAAAGCAATGTCAGCAGCATCGAGACAAGACTCTATCTGGAAAGAAACTATGATTTTCGAGAGAATTTTTCCTCGAATAGAAACAAATAAAAATATAAATAAAATATATATATATATGAAAACCTGGTAAAGTGACATTTCACGAAAGTCCGAGAATGCGTGAGTCGTCACTTAAAATGGAACGCATTGTTTCGACGTTTGATGAAATTTCACTCAAGGTCTGGCGGAAGAATGATATTTTTTTTTAATATTTTGATATTGAGAAATATTTATATGGAATTGTTATTTGGTATTTGTATTATTTTCCCGATGTTTAATTGCTTATTATTATCATCACAGTCTCCTGATCTCCACTGTCAAGTGCCCAAAATGTTCTCCGAATATTCAACTTGCAGCTCAAGTGTTTTCATTAAAATCCGACGAGGACTTTTTGTATAATACCAAATTAAGCGTGATTCTCCGTAAGGCTCCATGTTAAACGTGTGAAAATAAAAGTGTTGATAAAATTCGAACGATCAAATGTTCGACCGGTCGATATATCGAAATCTCAACGATTGGAAAATAAATGTTTTGACTCGCCAATGTCACCCATTCAAGTACTGGCCACGAAAAATACGACTTAACTTTTGGGACCGCCGAAAGCCACACACCAACCGCACAAACATCGGTGTCGAGAAATATTTATATTTTGATAACAAATTCGAAGGCTGAGCCAGGGAAAACGAAAAAAAAAAAAAAAATTGTCCATTTGAAAAAAATATGAATAAAAATTTTGAAAAAGGTTGAAAAACGTCTGTGAACGTTGGACCGAACGGTTATTGCTGAACCGTGAAGAAAATATATTGGAATCTGGCGAGTATGTTTTTACGCTTGTTTCGCTTTATTGTCGTGAGACGGGGAGAGGTCGAGAGCCACATGTCGCGCGTCGGGACAACTGCCGTCTGAACGTCTGATGAAAAAATTCATTCGAGATAAAAATTGGAAAACCCGTCGTACGGAAAAATGAATTCCAGTCGAAGACGTGAAAACAAAAAAAAATTGTATAATGAAAAAAAAAAAAAAAACATAATAATCAGATTATTAATCAACTCACCAGATGTAACGGATCGATTTCATCTTGAGAGCCGTCGAATTCTCTTTGCACTTGTAAGCCAACACCTGTTTAACGCTGCTCACGTCGACCGACGGAAATCTCGACGTTACGTAAGCTGAAACATTAAAATTCAAATGATAATAATATAGATGGTAGTGCCAATAATAATAACTATAACGATGACAACGATGATAATTATATTCAACAAATGCCGTTAGCTCGTCCTGTTGGTACGTCCGAATACCCTACAGATCGAGATATCCATGATAATGATAATAACAATAGTAATAAAATTATCGAGCTCGGAGTTTGAGTCCGAGTGGGGAAAGCGCTCGAGTGAGAAACTGGAAAAAGTCTCTTATCGCCGAGTCTCTTATTACTAGGTCGGGCTGTATTGCCAAAATAATAATTTTCAAATTCACAATGATGATTCAACGAAAACAAAAAAAAAAAAAAAAAAAAAAACAATCGTTAAAACAAGAAACGTTGATGCAGGGACGAATGTTGGATGGTTGTGAAGAATCCTGTCGTGAATGATAATGGATGACAAATGTTTGAACGTCGCTGAGCCGTTGAATGGTTATTACAATATGGTTTCGTTATTGGTTATTCATTCGGAATAAGTCGGAACGATGTGGTTCGTGCATCCACGGAGAGCTTTGGAAAGCTTTGGCGAAGGTGAAAGGAGGACGACGACGACGACGACGACGATGTCGGAACAACCCACGCAATGTACGGTATAATCCAAAAGGACGTGTGGAGATGGTCGGGTTGAAGCGACCGATGTTCGTAAAAGCTCGTTGAGGGTGACGCTGCCTGGGGGAGCTTCGGGAAAACTCGTGGAAGCGTCAGCCCCCGAGGCCGTTGTCCTTTGTCGTCGTCGCCGGCGAATTTTGCGTTCGGAGGTCGGAGGTCGGATACGAAGGATTTTGCGTGAACGTGGAAGTGTGTTAGAGAAATGTGCGAGAGCGACACCGAAGAGGCTTTCGGTACGAGAGCTTTGAAAATTTTACCGGGATCGTTGTGGGATCGGATGATAAAATCACGACGACCATTTACTCGGCATCCCGTTAATTGACGATGACGCGTGCAATATCGTGATTGTATTATTGCCCGGGCTGATGAGAAGAAGTTTTGAGGCTGCAGCAGCAACGAGATCAACGGTGGAACAATGGAAAATACCAATGGCAAGATCCACAGGAAAATTTCCGGATGAAATTGGTCGTGGAATAGTCTTGGATCAATCGAGCGTGTGTTATTCAGTCGGATGGGACGAGGCATTCGAAACGAGAGATATTCGAGAAAGGTCGTTATTGTTGATTTGAATATTTCGGGTGGAACCGAATTTTGTCGGATTTTCAACGTTTTATTCGGCACGGCAAATGTTTCGAAATGTAATTTAATTTTTTTCTAGTTTTAACTGGTTAAATTTTTGAATTTCACAGATCCGTCATAATCTTCACAATGTAAAATTCGATTGTTGTAACATTTTCTCTGTCCAGCAATTTCCGCAGGATCCAGTGTGTGTTTTTGTCATTTTTATCGTGTAAGTTTTGCGACTCGTGAGGCGAGGCAATTTTTTACGACGAGGAACAACGAGTCGAGATGTGGGACGTGTGAAGAGAGTCGAAGGTCGCGTTTTATAGTGAGCGACGGGGTGAAAGGAATGAACGTGGGGGACGACCGGGGATGAAGGAATAGTGCTGAGAAAACGAACTTCCACAGTTGGGACGTCAACCCACACGTGAGTCTCATCGCCATCGGTGCACCGGCTATAAACACCGGCAATGTGGTCTCCCTATATATAAAATGCTACATACGTAAAAAGTCAACTTCATTCGCTTTTACCATCGACCCGATCATCCCCTTATGTCCACCACCGTACAAAGGACCGGCTAATTGTCTGTGTCGTGAAAAAACAAAAAGATCAAACGAACAAAAAAAAAGAAAGAAGGAAAAAAACGTCCCAGTATCCATAAAACTCTGGGATGTAATTGAAAAATAGTCCGGGCGTTGCAATAATATCTTGACGCTCCCGGACGATCATACCACAATAACTATTTTATAGCCCAGTGAGTATTTTCTCCGATGGGACTCGCAGACTCTCGTAAAATTACCAAGACAATGTCACGTACATAGTTCCAACCCTTTTTCATTGTTAACTCTAGTTCGCCATAAAATCTACCAGTTTCATTTGGCTTTTATGGAAATGAATGTCTTCGTTATTATTATTTTGCTTCTTCGGAGAGGAACCAAAACATCTAAAAATCACATTCAGAAAAAATGTCCGGATGTATGTGTGTGTGTGTATGTGACATTGGTTGAGCGTTCATAACTTGAGAACGGCTAGAGATATCAAACTGAAACTTGTCAGACATGTACAGGGTTCACGGCGCATAGCATGATTAAATTTTTAGAAAAATCCATGCAGATCTTTCGTTTTTACGCGATTTTAAAAAAATTCAGAAATTTATTTTCGGTCTCTAATTTTCGAGATTCCGGGCTAAAATTTGATACAAAGTTGCAATACTATCGTTAATATTATTAATATTATCGATATCAATCTATTGTTTGTCTTCCTGGTGGGTAGCTACGATAAATTTTAGAGGCATTGGCTCATTACAAAATTATTAAACAGTAATTTAGTTCATCATTATTATTATTATTATTATTGTCGAGCTTGAATAGAAATTAATTCTATAGCAGAGTTACCTGCTCGTTAGCAGTTACCCGAAACTTCTTGACAATGAATTTGGCAACTCACGCCCCAGTCCGCGAAATTTTCATGTTTCAATGAGAAACAAGTACAATCCAATATTTTTTCGACGATGGAACAGAACAGAAACGATTTTCGTCTGGTATTTTATTTATTTCATTGTTGAATTTGCTTTTTATTGCCGAAAAAAAATGTTTGAGCATTGAATTATTACAAATGACATTCTTCAGTGTCTGCTATTTGATTCTCGAGCAAATGCGAATAACCGTGGGGCAGGGGGACAGAGAAATGCGAATGGTTCGAAGTTCCCGGATTTTTCCAGACAAACGGAACAGCACGAGAAAAGTTTCAGAGAAAATATTCCATGGCAATCCGATCGTTCTCGCGTGTTTTGTATTTTCACCGGTCTTTCGTAGTCTCGTACCGTGAACTTTTCGTGTCCGTTCTGGCACGAGGGAGAAGGCGTAACAACGAATGAAATAAAGCCACCGAAGCGAGGTAACCCCGAAGGGTCGTGCTAAAAATTCATTCGTCGACGTGAAAATCGCGAGAAGGGGTTTTTTGTGAGTTTTTTTTTTTTTGTTCCTTTCCCTATTTCGCGAATCATTGAAAACTCGACCGTGAAGTTAAACGAGCGTGAAAACTGATACGCAACGAAGCGAAAATGAACGGAATGTGAGTTCGATGGTATTTGGTCTAGGTGCTTTCGGTAAAAAAAATAGAAGAAAAAAATTCGTGGTGGAAAAATATAAGGGAGAAAAAACATGATCCTAACGAATGTAATTCGATCCGAATGATTTTGGTATCGTGAATGTTATTCCCAATTCCTCGTTAGGGAAGCTGTGTGACGGTTTAAACAATTTTTTTATCCTCAGATTTATATATTTATGTTTTTTCGTTTTGCTCATTGCCGAATAATTTTATCATAAAAAAATGTTGGATTGAAAATGTTAATCCTAAAATAAAAAATACTGATCTCGAAGCAAATACAAGTCATTTCGACTTAGTTTTTTTTTCTCGTTTGTCTTCTAGTTTCCGGATAATTTTATCAAAAGAAAATTCGAGTGGGGATTATAAAAAAGTTGCAAGTTTTAATTTACCAAATTGTTTTATTGCTTCCTCATAAAGGAAGCTAGCTACAATTCAGAGGAAGCACATTGCAAGTTTCAACTTGCAGCTTTTTTTATTTTTTCACGTGTTTTCGTTTTAATAATTTGTTTATTTTTTTTTTTTTTTGTGTAACAGGAAGAAAACTTGACTTGTTCGATGAGGGATGAAAGATCAGGGAGTCGAAGGAGACGTGGAACCCCCTCCCTTCTTCTTTGTTTACTTCGCCCACGTGTAACCCCACGTCTGTGGGTCTTTGCACGTACTTTAACTGTTTTGACGCGAATAAAAATTGTCGGATGGGCTCACGAACCGTGACACGTTCGACAAACACCCTTATACGTGCTCAACTGACAACCCTTCGGCCCTTAACAGCCAATACCAGCCAATACCAATACGCCCCCACCCACCAGTGGCATGGGGAATGTTTTCTTTTTTCCTTCTTTTTTTTTCGGTTAGTTTTTTTGAATTTAATGTTTTTCTTTCCTTTTCATCGTTGCCAACGGATCTGTCACGTGCCACGCCTCCTCAATTTGTATCGTGTAGTCGTGAAGAAAATTGACTCGTGGAACGTACAGACCCACCCACCCTTCATCCTATCGCACCCCATCCCTCGTGTTGGACTTTAAATATTTTCTTTCTTTTTTTTCCCCTTAATTTTAATTTTTCAATTATTTCATCGTTCTTTTTTGGTCCATTGGGTCCTCAATTCAAGAGCAATGTTGTTGCATCGGTTGACCTTTGAAGAAAAAAAAGGAACAACGAGCAAACAAACAAACAAAAACCGTTCGGGAAGTGGAAATGGCCGAAAGGTCGAGATATGGAATTCAATAAATAAAAAGTGACAAAACCAGGGATGTTTTGTAAATGTACGTTTTCAGTAGCAGTGGTCGTTTCGCTTGGCCCGTTGTAATTAATTCGACCGAGGTGGGTGGGCGGCAGCATTTATGCGCAAAACGTTCCACAAGTGTACATAAAACTCGTGAAACGTTTTTTTTTTTTTGTTTTTAAAATTTTTTTTACAATACCGAAGCACGTAAAGCGCAACGATCGTGCTGCCGACCGGATGTCGAACTGGTCCTCGTGGCCTCGAGCGTCATTTATCTTTATATGACTATGAGTCGAGTTGCATTTGGCTCGATGCCCAATCGCGACCCGTCACGTTCGATTTCTCGGATAATAATTAATTGCAACTTCGTCGGTGATGAAATATTGCAAAAACAAAGAAAAAAAAACGGTTCTGGTAAATCAACGATAACGCCTACGCCATTATCAATATTGCGATAACGCCACATGAATCTTCAGAATCTTCAAAACTGCTTCAAAAATGAAAAAATGCAGAAATCGATGGAACGCCTCACATATATATATACATAAATATTGTTTCTTTATGGTACACAAGCAAGAACTTTTATTTACCCGCTGAAAACGGTACTCTGTACCTCCATTTCGTCGTTCCCCATCCTTCTTCCATCGTGATTCTCGCGATATATATATATATATATATATATATATATATATATATCACATGCAATCTTGAAACATTCCAATTTATTAGTTCAAGGGGACGAGACGTCTACTCTTCAAGATGCGCGCTCTACCGAGGAACGCAGTTTCTCAAAACAGTCAAGGACCTTTCGTACCTATTTCATATCTCTGGCGAATTTCCAGAGAGACAAGTACCCTGAATTCCACACAGCCCAAGTAAATAAGTTTCAATTGGCTCGATAAGTTTGACGAAGAATTTTCAAAAAGTGCATGAAAAAGAAATTAAAAAAAGTTAATAAAAATGAAATTCAAAACTTTGACGAATGGCTCATTAATTATTTACTTATCCAGTTGAATCACATATCTTCTAATTGATTTTAGTGTTTAGCTTATTCAATTCCGTCCCAAATAAATTCTAGTTGAGCAAATTTGCACTTCTGAGTGCCGAATTATCGAGTGAGGAAGAATAAAAAAAATTGCATTCTTGACAAAATTTCACACGTCAACTTTGACCCGTGGCCGGAGTTGAGATTTTTTTTTCTGTCAATTCCTCAGATTTTAGGAGAAACTTTTAAGAACTTGACTGTTGGATCCATCCGAAGAAAATCAAAAAGTCTTCACGAGTTCGTGAAAAATTAATGTCTCGGCGAAAAAGAAAAAAATATTAAGGTATAAATATATATATATATGTAATTCCCAGATCATCAGTCCGATTGGAAAGTTGGAAATCGAGACGAAAAATACAGACGTGACGAAAAAGAATACAATCTCTCTGGAGTCTTTCGTTTATCCTTTTCGCGTCTCTTATCGTTCTTAGATGTGACGTGTGTCCCAGAGGGCGGGAAAACGAGACGTTGGCGAGGTCGAGAAAGTTTCGAGGAGACGGGACAGACCGCAGGACGTGAAAAAGAACAAAAAAATGAAGAAACGGTTGGGGAAAGAGGAAGGGAGACTTTTTGGAGTCGAGATAAGCCGCTCGATCCTTGTCCCTTCGCTTAGCACCTTTCTGGCCCTTCGCACGATGCTTCGGCGCGACGCAAAAATCGAAGACGATGAATGTGAAAATGCGATATCCAATTGGCAAAGGTGAGAGAGAAACGGACAGCGAGAGAGGAAAGAGTGAGGGGGGGGGGGGGGGGGTTGGTCGAGAAAACCTCGAAAGCCGACGGATAAAGGCGAACCTTAACCCTCCGACGAGGGGGAATTGAAAACCGACTCGAACTCATCTTTTTCCAATGCTATCTTGACATTCCGGCCGAAACCGTTCATACATGTGGCTTCTACGAAGTCTCAGACGACAAAGTGGGGACCCTTCGTAATACATTTTGCGAATTCGCAAAACCCAAATGGAGCATTACGTTAGGACAGAAATGAAATGACAAACCAAATGGCGAAGCAAACGATGGAAAAAAAAACAAACAAAAGAAATTACGATATTTCTGGGATAACACATTTTTCGGTTTTATTTTTTGTTCGTTTGTTTGTTTCTTTTTTCGATGCGTCGATAGAAGGAGAAGATTGTGGCAAATGCGATGGACCGTATTATACCGAAAGTTACCAAAAAAATTTTGCCGAGTACGAAAATAAAAAAACGGACAGAATTTAGGGTGTCGTGACATCATGCGACATAATACGATCTAATTATTTTTATACCTCCATTCGATACGTTTGATTTGATTGAAAACAATATAATATAATCACCAAAGTCTACAAAGGGAAAAACTTTGATTTTATTTCAGATTTTGCTGCCAAAACAGTCCGACCTTGGAATAAGAGACCAAAAGCCCCCAAGGGGAAGACAGAGAGAGAGAAGATGGGAAACGAACGGGCAACGTTGCTATGTCTACTGGATTACGACCAACTCCTGATATAAACTGTATTTTCCCAATGTTTATTTGCTTATTATTATCATCACAGTCTCCTGATGTCTACTGTCAAGTGCCCAAAATGTTCTCCGAATATTCAACTTGCAGCTTAAGTGTTTTCATTAAAATCTGACGAGGACTTTTTGTATTATATCAAATTGAGCGTGATTCTCCATAAGGCTCCGTGTTAAACGTGTGAAAATAAAAGTGTTGATATATTGTTTCTCGCACTCCGGAAAGCCATGAAAATAGAACTGAACCTTTTACTGATCAATACCTATAAGTATGCCAAGTTTCATGAAAGTCTGACGAGGAACTCTCTTATGGAGGGTACTACCCTAAAACGAATTGTTACGTTCGACGCAATCGAAGATCGACGAAACGAGAACCATCGGTTGATCAGAAATCCGTGTGACCGAGTAAACGAGAACCGTTTTTTTTTTTTTTTTTGCGTTTGGGGAATCGAACGAGCTACGGTGTAATCCGGTCTCGGTGCATTTGCGTTTATCGTCGAGAATGAAATTTTCGCGAGTACTCGGATCGACGAAACGTCGCAAAAGCGTTGGCATCGGTGCACTCACGGGCTCCCGGGAGTAGCGTCGCCGTTCGATCGGAAGCCATTAGATCCGGGCAAAACGGTGTTCGGGGCAAACCCGCTAGTCGAACACGATCCGCGTATGTGGAAAATCGTAAATCGCGATGAGACTCGGTTTTTCAGTATTTCACTGTGCGGTTCGGCAATGTCCGAATTCTCTCGTGAATTTGCGGGTTCGGAGAATTTCCACCGTCCCTCGAACGGTAAAAACGTCCTTGACCCTCGTTCCAACGATGTAATAAAATCCTCATTTCCACCAATAAAGGGTTTCCAACGCGAAATTTATACGGTCCGATCAATGCCAAACAATATTTTTCCACGTCGAAAAAATAGGCTAAATTCGATACTTTTTTGCCAAACCGCCGCCATTTTTTTCAAATTTCATGAAAAAAGCTTCCATGGAGACATAGAGGCTTTCCTACAGATTAATAATCTTTCGAAATTTTTGTTTCAGATCAAAATTGCGTCCGCAATCATGGCGTTTGGGTCCTTTCTTTTCACCGCCATTTTGAAAAAATAAAAACAATGTTGAAAATAAATAAATCAATTTTGAAAAAATTATTTTGGTATTCTCCATCATCGCTGTAATTTGTAAAATCAGACCGACTAGTTTATCCTAACCAGCGAAAAGAAAAATCGCAAAAATCTGCTATTTTTCGGCGGGTCACACTAGGATGACACCCTTAATTGTTACACGTATAGAGAGAACGCCTGGTTGATTATCCGGAACGATTTGACTTACATATTATCGCTTGAACCTTGGCTCTGTCGAGTGCCGGTTTAACGGGACGTTCCGTGGCAGTGCCGGCCCTGCTCCATCGCTGACCCGTGACGGAACAGGTTGCAAGCTCCGTCGGACTGAACAGTATGGCCGCCAAGCCACGGGTCAGCTTCCGGTAATCGCTCCACTTAACTGCCCTCAGTTGTTCCTCGCACACCGCTATACCTTCTCCCAGATGTACCTGCAATCGACACAATGGTTAAATAATTAATTACATTTTTCAACCAAATTTATCGATAAATTGAAGGTTTTTTTTTCGTTTTGTATTTTTTCACAGCCTTGTTCACAATCACTTTATTTCCAACTGTGACGTTTCAGATGGTCCAGATAGTCACATGAACAAAAATGTGAGAAATGAAAATATCATCGATGACTCTTGACAGCCGAAACAATAATTTCGAAAATCTACATAGTGCAGAATTCACAATCGATCGGCGCCCATCACAGGTCCGACCCGACGAGCCCGACAATTTATTTTTCCAATTTTCTCGTCGACCATCGATGCACTTCAGTTTTTTTTCGGACTGCGAACGTGTACGTCGAATAAAAAAATAAATAAATCAAAATAATCGACGCGTCGAAAGCGAAAAAATGGCCAACAGAGTGGTGATAAAATTTGAAAAGAGAACAAAAAAAAAAAAAAACGAATAAAAACGACGAAGGTACAATTCAAACCAATGGGATTTGAAAATCTGCCGATTTAGCAGCGAATTTCTCGTATCGACATTCGGCACGCGGGATTTCGAAACCATAAATCGAAAACTTGCGATAAGGAATCGTGAACTTCGAAAAGTCGGCACACCGCGTGGCCCGAACCTTCAATTCGCATTACCATCGATTATTCACACCACAGCAAACCGCTTTGACAATCGGACGATTTATTTCTTCTTCCGGGCAACCGGAAGTAATCGATGAGATTCACCGATCACGGATAAAGTGAAATAAAGGAAAAAAAGGCGTAAAAATTATTTAAAAATAAAAATTGAGAAATATTAGCGATTCCATTCGACTTCAGCCACTCAAAAAAAAATGTTCCAAAAATAATTTTTTAAATTTAGTCATTTTATTACAATATATTCACCGAGTGCCGATTTTTTTTTAATTTTTCTGACGGTTTTATCGTTAATCAACGTTTTTTTTTATTTTTCCATTCAAATGGCTGGAAGCTACGTGGAGGCTGAAGTCACGTGGAATCGCTCATATATAATAAAAATAAGAGTAAGAAGAATAAAAAAAAATGAATAAATACACACTACACGATCAGGGTTTCACGAATTATCGTTAACACGAACGTTAATTGCTGCTCTTCATGCAAAACCACACGGAAAATCCCCTTCCCGTTTTAATTTACAATTTTCTCGACCAATTAGTTCATCATATTGTGTTTTTTTTTCTCTTTCCTTTGGCTTAAAAACTGTCCTTATCTCGTTTGTTCGATGAAAATTGCCCCCCTACGCGTTTTGCCATTAATTTCCATTTTTATCGTTTCATTTATCTCGCATTTCTGAATATCCTCAACGATCCTGTCTGCCTCGCCCCCTTCCTGCCCCTTCCAGTAAAAATACCCAAAAAAACCATCACAACAAGTAGAATGTTTTATCGTTTTCACGTCCGTGTTTCGTTGCGCTATATATATATATATATATATAACGGCTTAGTGAAGAGGAAACAAAAAGGGGTAAAAAGAAAAAAAAACCGGAAAAACAAACAAAGATGAACAAGAGAGCACGACGGACGGAAGGGTGAGAAGTGGAACGCTACCGGAATAACGAAAAAAAAAAACCAAAGAAAAAACCAACAAAAGGGTGAGAGAAAAGCAACTCTGCTTCGGAGTGGTTTATCGAGTCGAACAAACAAAAAATTCTGCATTCATCTTTTTCTTGTTTTATTTTTTTTCCCCTTCGTTTTTCATCGTTTTAAGGTGGTTTTTTTTCATTCGTTCTACTTTCATGGGGGTCTTTCAATAGTCCTGAGTTTGATGCGCACCACCACATGAAAATGGCGGTCAATCGGAATTCGCGGTAGCATTGGTTATCCAGGCTCCCGATAAATCGTTCGTCGAACGTTCATCAAGGTTAATCAGACGTGCCAAACCGATAATGTTCGTCCGACCCGATTACGATTTTTTTCTTCTCCAGCCCACGATCCAATTTGAATCATCGATTTACCGTGAATGCGTTTACATTATTATTTTTTTTATTTACTTGGAATAGTTGATAAAGCGAATATCGCAACGTTGTTTTTATCATTATATTATAAATATTAGTTCGACTGATCGACGAATTTTTTTTATTTAATCGAAGGGATTCCATTGGGAATTTATTGGAGTATCTTACCAATTTTTTTTTCACCTTTGACGTGACTTCCATTGTTTGTCCTCTTCTGGCAAAACTTTTTTCGGTTGACTTTTTTATTTGAAATTTAATTCTCTACAAAATTGGATTTGTAGGGAATTAAATTTCTGTATTATGTATATATATCTGGTATTAGTTCTGATATTATATATATATATATATATATATATATATATATATATATATATATATATATATATATCTGGTATTAGTCGAGCCGGGATCGGTTAGTCTGGGAGAAGGTAGTCTGACGAAAGTTAAATAACTACCACCCCTTAAATTAGGCTTCGAAAAATGTTGCCTGGCAAATGTTCTCGTCTTTGCGCAACAGCGCCATCTCCAATCAACGATGTGCGTTCGGTGGGATAATTCGATGCAGGACATTGGATGCGCCCCGTTCCCCTTGCCGCCTCGCCCATATCGCTCCGAATCCTTGCCAAACCCTCGTGGGTTGTCGTTGTGTTTGGGAACGTGCGACACGTAGTTCGTCGAATGTCGAACGTGGGTCGAGCCGCGGCTCGGCCACCGTCGTTCGTAACGTTGCGATCCGTGGACTCGCCGCGAGGGTGTCTCAACTCAACCGGACCGTCAACCCCCGTCACCACCGGGCTCGTACGTGGGGCTGTTCGTTGGCACCCGCGTTATTAATTATGCCACGGGTAATGGTCGATTATCTCGTGTCCGCACCCCGGGCGATTAGCTCGGCGGCTCAGCGCTGGCCCGCGCTGGTTTGTCCTTCGACAGCTTCTGTTCCCACGAACAGGGATCTCTCTCTCTCGCTCTCTCTCTCTCTCTCTCTCTCTCTCTCTCTCTCTCTCTCTCTCTCTCTCTCTCTCTCTGAGCTCCATGTACGGATATATCCGATTACCGTCAGACCATCGCTATCAGCGCCACCTACCGTGCACTCTCGTCGCGAGCTTATCTCCCGCGAATTGACCCGAGCTTATGATGGCCTCGCAATCGCATCTTCGCAGACCGAGACCGGGGCGCTTGAAGAACGGATGACCAAATTTGCCCGGATTTGGCATTGAAATTGATGAGGCACTTGGGACGGGGATTCGATGACAAAAGTTTAGCTCGGGGAATGCGTAGCTGTAATACTTAATACTTTTGCTGGTGTAGGGTAAGATGGGGTGGAATCGCAAGCGGGTAAGATTACCATTGAAGACTCGTAATTGAACCAATTAAGATAATACCCTCCATAAGAGAGTTCCTCGTCAGATTTTCATGAAATGAAAATCGGGAAATGAAATTTCATGATCCAGTAAAAGTCACATCAAAATTTTCTAGACAAATTTTGTAGCTTAAGGTTTATACTTTTAGGAAAAAATTTTGTGTTTGAGAATATTTTGTCAAATGCAGATTGCACAGCGTGAAAAGTGAAAAAATGGCGATTCAACCCCATCTTACCCTACAGTCGTACTTCGTTAGTCACCGTTATGTACAGTAGGGTGGACCTTAATGAGGGTGTTGGGGAATTTCGACAAGTACACCCTCCTCCACCCCCAGATAGGTCCGAAATAAATAAATGAAAATGCGCGAAACCCCAGCACTCTGTAGTCCAATGAGAAGACGAGAGTGCACTAACGCGAAAAAGTACTTGTTATAACTCGAGGGCCCTGCTGCGCATATCTCGTAGTTCACGAACGAAGGAACAAAAAAATTAAAAAAAAACAAAAAAAAAACAAACAAACAAACAAGAACAACAAGCCACCGTGCGGAAATCGCAAGTGCGCCTGTGGGATTTAACATTTACGTTCTCAACGAGCACATCGTTGCTGCTGACCCCAGCGTAACGTTCGCCATACTAACCGCGATCCAACAACGAGAAAAAAAAACACGTACGGTGGAAAATAATTTACGAAAAAACACAAAAACAAATATCTCGACGAAAGGGCATCGCACACAGTCCTTTCCCTCGTAATTTTTTTTTTTTGCACATCGCCTCACTCAAAACTCACTTCGCCCGAATAAACCAAACTATCTCCGCTTTGCTGCTCCGACGAAAAAAAAACGGAAAGAGAAAAAAACTTCCCCCAAATGGTTTTAACCCGAGTTTTAGAAACTCGCGAACGATACAATTTTATACCCCCACATAAACAACCGTCTTCACTTTACGACTCAAGAGCGGTAAGAAAGAAGAAAAAAAAATAATCCACGATCGTACGATGCTTTGTTGTTTCGTGAATTTATTTTCCGTCTTTCTTCACCGCCATTTTATTTTATATTTTTTTGTTATTTGAATCGTTGGCTGTGGACGTGCGGCGCGGCCAATCGTGCGCCAACGGTCCGATCGTACTATACATCAAGCCCGTGGGAGATGGAAACGAGATGATCACGAGTAAATGATAGTCCCGATCCGGATTAACGAAATCATTGTGTACGCGCGTGTGGTTGTCATCTCTCTCTTTCTCCCAATTTCTTTCCTTTTCGTTTCCGGACCAACGAAATCTTTGTATACGCGTGTGTGGTTGTCGACTTTCCCTTTTTTTTTCTTTGCTCTTTCGGCATCGCTCGAGGAAGCGAGTAAAAACGTTACGGAGACCGACAACGACGGAAAACAAAAAGTGGAAGAAGTAAACGAATAAGCTCGAGGCCATGGCTGCAGGATGATGTACAGTGGTCCGGAAATCTAGGGGAGACCGAAGGTGATAGAGACGAAAGGGGAGGAACGAAAAGTCCTCGTAAAAGGGAATCTTATATTTTACGAGAACGTTGACGAGAGGATCGAAGAAAGCCGAGAATGGTGAATGACGAAAGAAGATGATGAAGAAGAAGAAGACGGAAAAAGAGCGTAAAATCGGCAAACTATTGGGCAATGTGACTTCAGAGGTTGAGGAATAACGTTGACCGAGATGAAATGAGTGTTTGGGCGACAGAATGTGAAAGATGGGAAAATGACAACGAGGAGGGGCGGGGGGGGGGGGGGATTGGGCAGTGAGAAGGATACGGAAGGAACGGGAATGTATCCCAGGAGACGTTACCACGCCGCGAAGACGATAATCAGACGCCCGAGATCCGAGATTCTTCTCGAGAGGCCAAGATTTCACCCTACGGGCGGGTTCTTCGGCAACGGCTCGCTCAAGTTCGCCCGACTCTCCGAAAGGGATGTAACAGCCATCGGCCATGGCTGATACCGTTAAAACTAGTTGGCACTGGTGTTTTTTTTTTTTTTTTTTTTATCCTCGTTTTACAACCCGGAGTGGTGACCCGAATTATGTTTTACATTTTTTTGGGGAGGTTGTGATTGGGAAGGTTGAAGCGGTCGAAGAATGAGAGAACGAACGACTCCATTCGGGTAAAGTTAAATAAGATGAAAATCGAAACGTTGTAACGGTATGCCGGAGGAAGAAGTTGGATACAGCCCGACCTCGAAATAAGAGACTCGGCAATAAGAGACTTTCCCCAGTTTCTCAATCGAGCGCTTATTCCCCCACTCCGAGGGGACGCGAACAAACGTGTGTGTTTTTTTTAATTCATCAGATGACTCAGCGCCCTAAACGAACTGCTAAATTGAATTAAATTGAATCGAATGATATTGTACTTACCACACCGTCGGACGATGAGTCCTCGAAACCTCGAAAAGCGGGCATAACAGGTGGGGTCAGGCTCATGTCGAGGGGACCGGGAAGCCAATCGTTTCGCGACGGTGAATTCCCGTGACCCGATGACAAGTGTCTTCCACCTCGAGTACCAAGACGAGGCCTGCCCCTTCTTACTCTTCGGCCTGTGTAACACACAAGTTATTCATATTCATTTTGTTTCCGTCACTCTTTTCGTCTCTTCGATGTTCGAATTACAATTGTTTTTCAAAAAAATCATATGCACGTAAGAATTGTGTTTTTCTTTTTCTTACAACTTTTTTCGAAACATCAAATCATTTAATGCAAAAAAGTACGTTGATCGAATTCTCATGAATGAATTATGAAAATTGTCATACAAAACGGGGAGATTGATATAGGTCGAATGGGTTTGTTCGCGCGTTGAAACAGTAGGGTTGAAGGTGGAAGAAGGTGCTCGGGTTGGTTTATGGTGCCTGGCAATCTATTATTCTCGAGGGAAACTCCATCGAACGTGTCGTGCCGTCAATGGCTAAGAGGGTAATTGATCCGGTGGCCCTGGGATCTCCGGCCTCCGTCCTTTGTCATTCCCTCATCCTCTGGAACCTCCCCCTCCCCCCAACCCCCCAACCCCCGTCACTTCCCAATACAATGGACTTCCATTCGAAAGAAGTACCTCAGACGTTTCTTCACTTTTCTTTTTTTCCTTTATTCCACCCTATTACGCTTTTTATCTTTGTCCGATACTTTGCTACCCCAACAGTCGAGTGGTTCATGAAACGTCCACCCACCCACACGCACACACGATCGAAAACGTCGATCTAAGGGATGGATGCCAACGGGAATGGCAACTACCAACCATTCCACTCCTCACGCTTTGTTTTTCACCATCAATGTCTCCTGTTTTAGTTTTTGTGCATTTTTTTTTTGTTTTCTTATCTTTATTTTTTTTTTATTATTATTATTATTTTTCAATACGTCGTCTTGGAGAAATTTCGTTAGCCAGACTAATGCGGTTTCCGTGGGAGTCCACGTCACTCTTCTCGTCGTTCCTTAATGGGGTGGAAGGGGGAGGGGTTAACGCCGAGACGTCGGAGATCGTACCACTGGCGTCGACGGAACGACGACGAGACCCATACTTTAGTTCGCTCGACAAATTCTCCGATTACAGATATTCGAATCCCAAGCAAATGTCGCTCTTGGTTGAACATGGAATTTTCACTTTGTTTCACGTTCCAGCAACTGTTATTTTATTTTCTTTGTTTTTTTTTTTTTTTTTGCGGGAATTACTTTGCTTGTTTACTCTGGAGAATCTTACAGCTCGAAGAGGGCTCAAAAGGAGTGAGAAGTGGAGAAGCAAATAAGGTTCGATCTCGAAGTGCCGAGAGTACGGGAATCACGATTGGAAAATTGATTTCTCTCTTCGTACTTTGATACCTTGGCCAATAATCGACGAAATAATGGTTCGAAAGATTTTACAGTTAAATGAAAGATGGAAGTACAATGAAAGGGTGCTGAGAGGGATGACCGAGATGAATATATGAAAAGAGAGGAAGGGGGAGGGAAAGAGGGGGGGGGCGATTGAAAGAAAATGAGATTGGCGGATTGTTCATCGTGAAACGAAAGAACGCCACGTGGTATATCGATGATGGAACTGGATATCGCTTCCGGTGATTAACAAAGTTTGATTGAAATACTATATTCGGACGTATTCGGCGAGGCTTAAGCGTGAGAGCTTGATTAATTTTACCTTTTCCTCCCCTCACCCCGATCCACCTCCTCGAAGCGAAGGAAAATTGAATGGCGACGAGGCTGAAAGCTCTGTGCTGGGGCAAACGCGAAAAGGGGGGGGGGGATTGCAGGTAGAGGGGCAGGGGAGAGGTGAAACAAAGGCGAGGGATATGGACTTTTACGATAAGTCGCGTTTTTATATACGGCTATAAAATTTTCGGGAAAAAAATATTCATTGGATTTTTCATTTTTTTTTTAAATTAATTTTCAATTTACAATTATTATTGTCAATATTATTATTGTTGTTTCTTTTTGTTATTGCCAAATTCATTGGATTTTTTTTTTTTTTTTTATTAATTTTCAATTCACGATTATTAGTGTCAATATTATTATTGTTGTTTTTATTTTTATTGCCATTTTGATTTATTAGATATTCTTAACTAACGTAAGATCGTTATTTCTCGAAAACTTATTTTATGGACTTCGATGATCGATTTTGTCACAGAACCACCGAGAATTATCATCCTACAGCATCCAGTTGTATTGGATAGCCAACTGGTCGTCAAACCGTGGCAAATTGAGATTGAAAAATAACGTTTGTATCGATTGAACGAGGATTGAGGGGAGGGAAGAAAGTTGATGCGAGTTGGAGAGCGGAATGTGATAAAACGTGACACGAGAGGAAAACTCGGAAATGTATGAATAACTATTTTTTACGAGGGTGCGACATGCTTCCGAGCTCATGAGCACTCTCAACCGGCTTGGGAATAATAAAGAACATTGTTGGCAGTGGGTGCACGAAAAAAAAAGCGAACGCGAAAGAAAAAACGAAAAAAAAAAAAAAAATGACCTCTCGACAAAACGTCCAAGGCGCATGACCATCGACGCAGAATCATCGTTTTTGTACGCTGGTTATCCTCACACCCTCCGTCCTCGCCCCAGGAAGTTATACGGGATCAAAGTTGTGAATTACAACCGAAAGTGGGAGGAACCGTGAAAGATTGTTTGTCAAATATTGGGACGAATTATCGGTGGGAAAAAAAAATTGTGAGTTCGTGTGATATATGTCTTACGATTTTGCTGTGTCGTGGGAAACTTGGGCCTGTCACGTTTGGGATGCTTCGACCGACTGAATTACGATTCAGAGGAATCAAATTGCAAGTTTCAACTCGCAGCGTTTTTTTTTTTTAATTCTAGGATAGAACGGATATGTACGAGTATTTCGTTGTAGTCGACCAAGGACATCGACACGAAAGTTATACAACAAATTGAGGGAGAAACGTGATGGGGAGGAGAGGGGCGAATCGGATGGTGGTATGAGCTATAATGGTCGCTGGTGTGGATAGTAACACGACAGGGTGTGGTTTCTCACCCTCCACAGATGATGAAGACTGCCGGAGTAAGAGAGAGAGAGAGAGAGAGAGAGAGAGAGAGAGAGAGAGAGAGAGAGAGAGAGAGAGAGAGAGAGAGAGAGAGAGAGATATAGATGGAGAGAAACGTAGGAAAGGCGAATGAGAATAAGGGTGGAAATGAAGGGTGAGAGGAATCGTCGTAACGATCCGATATCTTTCTCAGACGCTAATGAAGATATCTCGGTGAGTGTCGACGTCGCAGTCTTGCATCAACGTGTCTCTCTCTATCCAAAGCGGCAGATTGGCGTCGGATTAGGGTGAAACATGGGTCTTTCCATCGATTTATCGCGAACAAGACTGATCCTAATTGACAGATTGAGACTTTTCTCGTCGTAGCTTCGGTAATCACGATTATTGTTTATTTATTTATTATATTTTTTCGTCGTCTTCTTTTTCCCCGTAAATTCTCATGTTATAAAATAATATGAAAAATGTATGAACAAATATTTCGAAGAAAATAAGAAAATGAATATAATGAGTTTTGGCTCGATAGAAATGTGAAGTATCCAAGACTGATCCTCAATGATTGACAGGTATGTTGAGAAAGATAATGTTGAGTTTTACGTTGAGTTGACCGCATGTCAACATATACAAATGTTCAACAGACTGATTCCCTTTGAAACATCCTTCGTCGCATCTTCAACAACTGAACGTCTTTCGAATTCAACTCTGACACAAAATAATACACGACAAATTTACGAAACAAATTTTTCCAGAACAAATGCAATAAAATGAAAAAGACGCGATCGAATGCGAATGTGAAGCAAAAACCAAGTTGATTGAAGACAACGATTGAAAGACGAGAAAACAATTGACGGGCCGATTGTGATCAACCTTAATGAAAATTACGGTTGATTGGAGCTTTTTATTTGTTTTCGATTTTTTCCTTCGTTTTTTTATTATTTTTTAATTTTTTTTTTATCGTCGGAGCGTAAAAATAATGAAAGACATCGGAGATCGAATTAAAAGTTCTACGGTGCGTGACGAGGTCGAAGAGATGAGATGGCAGTGGCGACGAGCTCGTCTGTCGTTAGCCGGGAGCATCGCCGAGAAGAGATAAAAAAAAAAGGTTAGAAGTTTGCAATCGAACGTCTACAAATAATCATTGTCGCGAAGATAGCTCTTTTTTTGTTGTCTTCGATTCGTGACAAGTCGACGAAATAAAGGATTTCTCAGTATCATCGAATTAGGAAATTAGAAGAAAAAAACCAACCGATGAGTTTTTTTTTCATTAATAAATATCAATATCGTTAACGTCTCGTTGTTTTCTCGTCTACTGACTCAGAAAAGAAGCCATCCAGTTTTATACATGATTCATTGTATACACCAAAGGTAACAGAGAACTAATAATAAGATTTAATGATCTTTTTGTGGTTTTTTTTTTTCAAAATTTATTTATCACGCAATTCTGACTTATATAAATTAAATCGATACAAATTGATACGTTCTATTTCATTCAACCTTTCTTCCGTTCATAACCGACGCAAAAGTCTCGATACGAATTCCACCTTCCATCCAATTCGAATAAATCACTCGCAGATGCCGGACGGTAAAAGTCTTCGACGTACATAAAATCTCGACTTTCTCACCGCAGAGTAATAAAGTGAAAGAATGTCACGAAAAAGAAGATAAAAAAAAAATAAATAACAATAAAAAGGTCGAACGAATGGACCGCACGCGAGATTCGATTACGAGAAATCACTTTTGGGCTATGAAGGTCGGTTTCCGGATCTTTATCACACGGATTTTACGATAACGCACCAAACGGACTTTCACACCCCCGAATTTTTCTCCGGGCTGTTCTGACCGCACTGTTATGGCTCCCCGAATCGTTCGATGATTTTTCGATACGAAACGGATTCCCAATCACATCTTTCCCTCGCGTCGAAAAGTTTCGAAAGCTCGATCGAGCAACGCGCAAAACTCGCACGTTATTTTGCCATTCAATTTTTTTTTCGTTGTCGCGGATTCGAACTTTGAAAAAAAAAAAGTAGTTTGAAATTACTTCGGAAGGACAAATGTCCCATCGGCCATTATGAACGACTGGTGTCGACCGACGAGGGGGCATTTTCGCCTCATTGCTTTATAAATGAGTTTTATGTTAGTCGAACAAATTCTGTTTCGTTCATTTCCCACACGATTCAATTCGTTTTAAAAGTTACGAAAACACATGGACGCCATTTCTGTTCCTCGTTGGTTTTGTAGCCATTGTCGACGTTTTGTTTTTGGTTGTTTTTTTTTTCTATTGCCTCACGCTTCTTGGGTATTCGTCTGGCAGTCCGAAATACAATTGACGATTCAACTTTGCACGATGCAGATTTGAGAGAGTGAGGTTATGAAAAATATCGGTAGGCCCGTTCGTCAGTGGCGACCTCGAGCGGCAGGACAAAATTGGCCTCACTTCTGGCATGGCTTGCACCACAAAGTGTCCAGCTCAATATATGGTCTATATGAATACATATATATACATAAATCTATTAGCATTTCGCAATCGTAATTGTTTCGTAATCGTTCGACTACCATTTGAGTTAAATTAGATCGAATTGAATTAATATCAAGATCGTTTATCATTCACGGACTTGATGTGCATTATTATTTGAATTCGTGATGATTATTTGTGACCGGTAATTTTGTACTTGGATGAGATCTGCGTTATCGAAACGATTATTCTCAGAGTGCTAATAAATAATATTTCTAATTATCATTATTATCATTTAAATTGATTTTGCGTTTTGCGAGTTAGGCTCGAAACTCGGAACGAGCAGCGTTCGGAAAGGCTAACATTTTGAACGCCCGTCCGAATTTTGGCCTTTCCGAACGTTGCTCGTTCCGAGTTTCGAGCCCAACCCCGTTTCGCAATTTCCATTAACCGTTAAACTCGAGTATAGCAATAAATGGAATGGAAAAATTCGTCCGATATCTTGAAAAATCGTTCCCACAAGCCGCGATATGGGCGATTTCAATTCGATGATGTCCTGCTTTTTTTTTTGTATCATTCAATTTCGAGTCAACTTTCCCGTGGATCGACGAGTGTTCTTATTATTTTTTTTTTCAATTATCCGTGACGCAGTAGGTGGCCAATGGATCGTCGCAATTATCGGCGGACAATTCGAAATCGTCATTGGGTTCGTCGTCGGGTGGATCGATCGACGAATTTGTGTTCGATCGTCGACACGTGGAATCCGAAACGTGACCGTTTAACGTGTGGTTGGTCGAATTGGCGGACGAGACGTTGGGCCGTCGTTGAAGTGAGGTTAACACGAGTAGATCGTTAGCGTTGGACGAGTGCGCGGATCTCAGATGACGTCGTAGATTGCTGTTGTTGCTGTAGACGCGTGCGCACAGAGGACACAGTCTGGGCGAGTCCCACGTACCGATTCCGGGTTCGCCGGCGGCAACGGCCGTTAATGATCCGGTTCCGGTTCCGGTTCCCAATGTTAATCCATCGATCGTAACACCGACGGCTGCAACACAGACCAGCCGACCAATTTTTCTACATTAGTCCTCGTTTCCAGTCAATCATTTTCCATCGCCAAAATTTTCCCATCACTAATTTCTTCCAATTTTTTTTTTTTCAGTTTTTTTTTCGCCACATTATCCCCTGAGTGTTTCATTGTACATTGAATATTTTTTTCACGGTCGTGTGCATTTTTTTTTTTGTTTTGCATTTTTTTTTCACAGGTGTTGCTGTGGCTTACGAATAAAGAGCCTGGATAAGATTCTTCGGGTCTGAAGTGATAATCGTTGAGAAAATTTTGAAGGCGAAAACTTCGGGAAGACGACGAATAAACGGTTTGTTCGGATGTTCACGATAAAAATTCACTCGTCACATCGTCGGTGTTCATTTTTTTTTTGTTCGGTTGTTTATCTTCGATTGTTGTTACGTCAGGCCGATTCCATGGATCCGATGTGATAACGCGTTTTGCCCGATTGGGCTAAAATCAGGCCTGGTTCACTCAATGCTATAAATATGAAGAAGGATGGGGGTGGGGCTCGAAGTTCGGAATGAGCAATGTTCAGAAAGACCAAAATTTCGAACGAGCAATGCTTCGAACGACAATGTTACGAACGGTCTCGCGAGGCAGAATGAAATTGTTTCGAATGGTCAAAATTTCGAATCGCATTGTAGAATACGTACAATATACGTACAATATTTGCGTTTCTGATATAATCGCGAGGGACGATAAGAGGGTCCCGCAGGCGAAACCCTCGTTCGCTCTAATCTTGTTTTTTGCGTTTGTTCAGAAAATGTTTCATGATAGAATTTGAATCAATGAGATTCATCTAACTCGTCAATTATTCCATCTTTACTCACGATTTTTACATTTTTTTCCATCTTATTTGTTTTTCCCTGTGCAATCTCAACCGACCCGTGTCACGGCTCGATGAAGAGCCCGTTGGGAAAGCTTTTTTTTTTTTGTTTTTTTTTTTTGTTTTTTGGGTCTCTGCGGTTTGTTTAGGATCGACGAAACCCACCACTTATCCCAAATCAAGGAGATAGGTAGCTACCAAATCCGACCTCTTTTTTTTGTTCATCACTGTTGACTCTACATCGCGGTCGCCGAGGCATCGATTTTTCATGAGTGAAGAAATTCCTGATTCGGGACTTTTTATGTATAATTCATGGTCTTGAGATCACGGCGTTTGATCGACGAGTTGGATTGTCTGAACGGTCGGGGGTCACACGGACCCCGGTGCGCAGCAATGTAGGATATATTTTTCAGGTTTTACGCAACGGTGCCAATAGATGAACAGTTCGAGTGAAATTCACTCATGAGAGTCAATGCACGTGTGTCAATCATCGACCTCCGAACCCCAAAAGAAAAATTTCACGTCCGTTACATTCCGCACTCGAATTTCCCATTTTCCTTCGACATTCGTCCGTCCCTCTCGCGCTACGCCCCCCCCCCCCCCCCCGCACACCCCTCACTCCTCACCCTCCACAAAATCACGCAATCGATAAAAAAAAATATTCTCCAATTTCACGTCTTATCGATCATCCACAATAATTTCACCCTACATTTGACAACGATAAACGCGTGTCGAATTACAAATGAAAACGGTGAAATTTCTGAACATCCGGAGATAACACAAAATGGAGAAACGAAATCACAACGTAAAAACGGAAGAATAAACGTGAGTTTGAAAATAAATTGAAAAATATATATATACTAAAAAAAAAACGTTGCAGCAAAGTTGAAATCGATCTGTTCGAAGCAATTGCCCCGGCATAGAATACTCCCCGAGGTATCGTCGAAAATCCAATGGCTCGAAGACTCCCCAATCATCGTTATAAGATGGATCCCATCAACCACGTTTCTTTTTTTCTTTCTACGTTATTGTATTCGCTACGCCAATTACGATCGAGCGTTTACGGACATGCCAATATTGATGTGACGTTTGGGTATATGAGGGTCCGAGGGATTTATGAAGCTAATGAAGAGGGTCAATCTCAGACGGGTTGAGGAGGGGGGGGGTGAAGAAGACAGAGGGGTGGGGGCGGATTGAAGATTGCCTAATTTAGGACAGAACCGAGTTACAAAGTCGAAGGGGAAATCCTGCTTGAAAGCTCTGCGGTAAACTTCCTGGAAGGCGGAAGGGGAAGGTGAGGGCGAAGCTCCAGGATGCTAAAGGTCCAAACGTGTATTTCATTTATCGAACGTCCTCGGAAAAGATTTATCGCGATGATGGAGAAGCAGGGGTTGGGCTCGAAACTCGGAACGAGCAACGTTCGGAAAGGCCAAAATTCAGGACGACAATGCTCGGAACGGTCAACATTCGGAATATTATATATAGCTATAGTTGCGTGATCGTCCGCCGGCCGCGAGACTACATTGCTCGACTTTCGAGCTTTCCTACGCGCAAACTATAAATGTTAGATAAATGCCGTCGCGGACTTTCTTGTAGGAAATTCAATTCTCTACAAAATTGTTCATGTGAACTTTTGGTCTATATACCGTTG
Source organism: Diplazon laetatorius (assembly GCA_963662125.1). Classification (NCBI taxonomy): domain Eukaryota; kingdom Metazoa; phylum Arthropoda; class Insecta; order Hymenoptera; family Ichneumonidae; genus Diplazon; species Diplazon laetatorius. Next base: position 3,488,800 of record OY759165.1, on the reverse strand, counting down.
TTAATCCAGCGTTTGGATGGAAAGGTAAAAATAAGAAACGAAAATCAATAAATTTTTACCTTCCCGTCGAAACGCTGGCTGAACAACGCTATATAGACCAAAAGTTTACATGAACAATTTAGTAGAGAATTGAATTTCCTACAAAAAAGTTCCTGACGGCATGTATCTAACGTTGATATTTAACGCGTAGGAAAGCTGGAAAGTCGAGCAATGTAGTCTCGCGGCCGACCCGGAAGCGGAATGTACCGGCAAAGCCGATGGACCGGTACATCCACATTGGTTGTTGGTCGAAGGAACGGAGGGATTCGTGTAGGCGCAGTCGGACGAGACGAGAGAGGGATCAAGATGATATTCCCATGGCAACATAACGTGACGGGAATGCCGAGAGTTAAAATTGTCGATGGAAAGGTATAGCCAACGTGGCCATGGCCGCGTCCAACATGCGCGGCCCCCTTTGCCCGGCCACGGCGATAGCGAGCAACATCCGTAACACATTTATTTCCATACTCCACCATTGATCCACTCGGGAAGCGGGAAGGGGGTCAATGTTGGATGAGGCCAAATCTGATTTACTCGGGACACGACTGTACCAAGGCGCAAACGTGCCAAGAGGTTCTTACCTCACGCCCTCTGTGCCCTTTTTCATCCGCATGTTGGTCAACCTAACTTTGTTCTTCTGTTTCACTCGGGACGCTGGCTTTGACGCTCGAAAGCTTCGCGGATTTGTTTTTTTTTTCGTTTGTTTCGTGCATTGGACGTTTAAAAAGCAAACATGGAAATATATTTGTTTTTTTTTATTAGGGTAAGATGGGGTTAAATCGCCAGCCGTTAAAATAACCATTTAAGGCTCATATTTGAATCAATTAATATAACGAGTAGCCGTTCATAGGGTAAGTCGTGGTCGATAATCGTGATCGTAAAGGTGTATACTTTCAGAAAAAATTTTATGTTTGAGAATATTTTAATAAATGCAGGTTTCACAGCGTGAAAACTGAAAAAATGACGGATTAACCCCATGTTACCCTATAGTTATGATTGTTATTCTTGTTTCAAGTCTAAGATCTTGTTCCAAGTGCGATGGAGCGTTGTAAACTCTGCGGGGAGATGTTCGTGCGAACTGGAGAAGATTGTTTGGACGTCCTTTGATGACTTTGATGCCGTCTACGGGACGTCCAATGACGTGGGTACTTGTTTGGAAGACGAGTGGATGTTTTCAAGGAGCGAAGATTATGCATTGCCATTGATATTTCCGGTGAATGCGGAATCCGGAAGCTGTTTGGGGCTTTGAAAGCAGGCTTGTGCTTTGACACGACGATCGAGCGAACGATGATGGGGGATTTTGAGGGTAACCATCAGTGGCGACGTGAAAGCACGCGGTTTTCCTTCCGCGTCTTCCGACCGTCTTTGAATGAAGCTGTACGACGAAACGTTTGACAGAACGAGATGTCAAAACGGATTGAAATTTGTTCAACTATAGTTTCGGAATAACGGAATCTAACTATGGGTAACAGAAGTGGAAAATGTATTGAATTGATTTTGTTTGTTCAGTTGAATAGGGCAAAGTGGTTGGTGATCATTTTTATTGGCGAAAAAATGATAAATTGGGTTTACACATTGAGCGCAGAAAAATTTTGCAACGTATCGAGGCTCTTAATCATAAACAGTCTCCTGCGTTGCGCTCTTTCATCCTTGTCTTGTTTCCCATCGTCCTTTCCCGAATAACGGTTCTCATAATTCACGGAGACAACGGGTACTCGGGCTGCGTTCCTTTCGTGGCACCACGTGGGCCACGGTAAATATTTTATCGTCTCAAATGGACCCGTCGTTAAGGCACTTCGCACATCCCCCTTTCCAAACTGAAATACGTCTCCGCGGGGTTTTGGGTTGACAACGTCGTTCACGGAACACGGCGCAGCTGTGCCGAATAAGCTAGCGATCTATCACAGAGTTTATAAATCAACGACAGATTTCATTTTTTTTTTACCAATATTATTTTGAATAATTAATTTTGAATTATTTGTTGGAAAAATTCAATTTTTTCTCCGATCCAAATTCTTACCGTGTAGTTGCACGTATAATCACTTCAGGGTTATTTTCTACCTCACTCCCGAGCGGGTGGGTCGTTCGAAGTTTCGAATTTTCAATGTTTCGAAAGCTCATAAGTTCGAGATTTTTTTTCTATTCGAATTTTAATTTATCGAAAAATCAAATGTTCGAATTTTTGTTATTTCGACTGGTCATGTAACAGAATTTGAAAAATTCGAACGATCAAATGTCCGACCGGTCGAGATATCGAAATCTCAACGATTCGAAAATAAATGTTTCGACTCGACAATATGTTTCGAACGGTCAATCCTTCGACGGGTCAAAAGTTCGACAACGTATATACAGGTACAGTGGCGTAGCAGCTCGTTCAACCGCATTTTGGAAAACGTTCATAGGTGTCATGCTGCCTCGAGTGAGTCAACGATTGTTTCGAAAATACAAAAAACAAAAACAAAAATATTGGGTTGACCATAGACGGGAATGAGTATAAAGCTGATGGGAAGCCACCCTCGATAAAACGTCAAACTCTTTATTGTCCATAGGCCCATACGTTGATTCCGTGGTGGCATTTAACGGTCGCTTCCCGAGTGTCCCTTATTTCGTGGATACAGTGAAACCCTGGAATACAGCCTCCCATCTTCAACGTCCTCACGTCGCTCAAGGGCCATAGCTTCTTGAGAGCCCCTGAAGGACGACTGGAACCTATGTTGATTCAGTCGCAGCCTACAAGGAACCACGCAATATCCGGCGACCCTTCGGCCCGATGGAACTTAGCCGGAACGATGGTGGTGACGTTTCAGCCAAGTTCCACCGGCCAAATAACCTCCCAGTCCCATCAAGAATACTGTTGCTTCTTCCATTTCGACGTTATTATCGTCATCGTGGTTGTCACTGTATCCTGCAAGGTTTGGACCTTTTATTTCAACTGCGTCCATCATTCGCAACGACTCGTTTGGATTATCTTTCGGTATTCGACCCCGAAATGGGGGTAGTACCGAAATGGGCCAAGTGGGAATCCATTGATTTAACATTATTGGGGTCCGAGTCACATTACCCTAATATCCTTTTCGTGTAGCTTTTTTTTTTTTTTTATTTCTAACGGCATAACTGCGATTTATGAGACTATTTGTGTTATTCCTGTTTGTATGATTCAGAAAAATGGTGTTATTAAATGTTATCTTTAATTTTGCTTCCTCATAGAGGATGCTTTGTTTTCGTGGACATTTTTATCTTCGAGATGTTCATTAAGGTAGTGTCCCACATGAAAATATAATGTTCGATTGTGTTCTTGTGTATGAATTTGTTGATTTTGTTGTAGTTTCGGATTAGTTTGAAAAAAATCGGTGCAAGCGGATGAAGAAGGGCAATGAAAAATAGTTGATTAGCCGAGTTAAACCTCTTGTGTTGTTGTTACAAAGTCGGTAAAGTTATAATGAGAGCTCCATAATAATCACCCACGCGGGCAAGGATTATTGATGTAGAAGGGTAATTGCGCGAGTCTGAGAAAAATATCTTGGCTATCGCTCTCGGCCTACAACCCCCGCCGTCAATTTCTCAGCATAATTAAGGCAAGGCCGAAGAAAGATGAGAAATATAATTGGATGAGCACGCGATGAGTCCCGGATCTTGACAAATTGGCAAAATTAAATTTTCGAAATTCTCGCAGTAAATTCCAGCTCCGGTCTTCAAATTTTCACACCGTTTTAATCTTCTTAATTTCTAATCAATTATCTCATTGAAAAAATTATCCGAACTCGATTGAACACATAAAATGGATGAAAATGTATGACCAACGACATTTTTTTCTGTTTTCATTGTTAATTGAAAAAAAATTCAAATTGTTGAAAAAAAAAAATGGTTGAAAATTATCATTGTTTGTTATTGATTCATTATTGTTTCTTATGGTGGAAACAAAACGAGTCGATAAGAGATACTCGATTTTATGGGGAAAGTTCGGGAGCGCTCGAGCGAGAAACTGGGAAAAGTCTCCTATTGCCGAGTCTCTTATTTCGAGGTCGGACTGTACAGGATGTAATAAAGTCTATTTGGCGGCATTTGATGATTATGAATTTATCAAGCATTGACAAAGCAGTTTTGATCGAAATTTCTCAGATTGGCGTACTTTTGGCTGGGACTGTACGTGTCATACGTGCTTAATCGAAAGCCCATGTCGTATAAGCGGTGAACATTCTGTCGGGCGAGTGGCGCGCGCATGACTGGACGAATATCGGTTCCCCGGGTGCAACGCATTATCGGTCGCGAATCTATAATTGACGTTTAACGGTGTGTTACGCATTGTCTCGGGAAAGGTATTGATAGACCATCGGGGGGACGCTTTCGTTGTCGATCACGTACTGTCCCCGATCGGCCCCCGTGGGTTCGGCAATATTAATTGTGCCGGAGTCAAAAGCCACGAGGGATTTTCCTCGAGCTCCGTCATAAACCCATTACATCACCAATATCATTTTCCCACCGCAATCGCGTGATCACGAAAACACTAATAATAATAATAATAATAATAATAATAATAATAATATCAATCATTTTCAATGATTCGTCAGATTTTTTTTTTTTAATTTTTACATGAAATTAAATATTTTTATCGTAAACTTTTAAGTTGAAAATTAGATGAAATTGTTTTTTTTTCATCTGATAAACTTCATTTAAAAAAAGGTGAAAAACTGCATTTTCAGATCTCTTCGCTTGATCTGGAATTACTTTGCAAATAATGGATAGATACCAATGATACTTTTGGTTGATTTGCAATCTCAAACCATCCGAAAGAAACCTTCAAGAGTGCAAATCGCTGAGTTGTTTTTTTTTTTTTTTCAATGCGATCATGAAATGGCCATGAATATTCAAATAACCAAAAAAAAATTGGATTTTTTAAAAATATCCCTTAATTGTTGTGTCCAATGTAGTTCGAACTCCACATCGTTATGGAATAAAAATCAATTTTTGTAGAATGAAAGCTAACCCAAATTTTAGGGTTGTTTTGATGGAATGAAAAGAAAAATCGAATAGAAATATATTTTAATGAATATTCGCAATAACGGGGACCAAGGCCGAATGCTCAATCGTGAGGATTTACAAAAATAACGTTTTTCAAAATCACCAATATTTCGTGTAAAAAGGTTCCCCCGATAAACAATCATGAGGATGATCGCACAATTTCAAAATCCATCCCTGAATCTTTTGGCTCATCAAAACCGCGTTAATGCAAAATGAGAAAAAAAATAGCACGTCGACGTTAAAATCATGAGGGAGAATATGCGATCGAAATATCAACGATATTGATCGTAAGATGGTGAGACAACGAAGCGAAGAGGAGAGGAAGGGAGCAGAGGGCCTCTGCTCCCTTTTTTTCAATTAATTTTTCGGCAGATTCGCTCCCACGACGGATCGTCGCTCTTTCGTTCGTCCTCTCCGAGTCAGACAAATTTTCCGAGATTCGCGTCTTCGCACGAGCTCCGTGCGAGTAATATTCCCCGGTGGAAAGGGGGAAGGTTAAAGGGGTTGACGAGGGAAGCGAGATTACAATTCTTCCCGAGACACATCGTCCTCAGCCCGAACTAATTATTATTAGCCTTCGGAGATTGGATCATTACGATCTTCGATCAATCTCCTCCTTTATCCCTCACCCGCCCCTCCACTGCTCGATCCACAATCCAACTCCCGTGCCCTATGGAAAATAACACCGACAATTATACGAGCCATCTTGATCGCAGAAACAACCTTTGCCAAATTTAATCGTTGCACCCTAATTTTTTGCCAGAAGTAATTGGAGACGCAATTTTGAACTTTACGGATCAATTGAAGAAGACGAAGAAGAAGAAGAAGAAGAAGAAGAAGAAGAAGAAGAAGAAGAAGAAGAAGAAGAAGGAGAAGAAAAAGAAGAAGAAGGAGAAGGAGAAGAAGAAGAAGAAGAAGAAGAAGAAGAAGAAGAAGAAGAAGAAGAAGAAGAAGAAGAAGGAGAAGGAGAAGAAGAAGAAGAAGAAGGAAAAGGAGAAGAAGAAGAAGAAGAAGAAGAAGAAGAAGAAGAAGAATATGCTGATGCTGAGCTGCTTCGAAATCCACTTGTTTCGTGTTATTTTTTTGTTTTTTCTTCTTCCATATTTACAATTTTTTTTAACGACACTTTGGGCAACGCCATTAGCCTTTAATAACCGGGTTCTCCGGTGAGCAAAGTGGAAACGAGACCAAATCCTCTCGTCGTTTTTGACGAGTATTTTACATTGAAAATAAGCCCAAGAAGGCTTACTCTCCCAACTTTCTCGGCAATTTAGTACCAACGAAGTCTCTCACGTTTTCCATCCCTTCGCGAAACTTTTACTCGTGCTTCCGCCGTTTTACGTGACGTTAGAAAAATTATGTCGAAGAAAAAAATGGGGTCTCCGTGAGGACCTCACGACGTACGTCAAAATATTTCAATTATTGTTTTGATTGCAATTTTTGTGATTTTCATTCGAAACGTGAAATTGATTTAACCTCAATCTGAGATTCAACCTCATCTTACCCTCGAAGTCGTAAAAAATTGTCAAAAACGCGTTTTTCTCGGTCCATTACGCTTGTTATTCTAGACATCTAGAACCAATCTACTATTTACGGAGCGAGATTAGTTTTCTACGGGAAAAATCCCACGAAAATCGGTTCTCACTTTTGCTCGATGAAAAATCTTGACTTTTGCAATCGATGAAATTTCGTTGGTCCGTTTTATCGTCGGCGGCTCAAATGCTGTAAGAATTTAGGATGCTGTGTGGATTCGACGTCCCCGTAGCGGGCAAACATGTTTTATAACACGCTGCGCGTAACAGTGCGGTTTTACGCTCACTACGTTCGCTTCAAACCACATTTACACACCTCGTGCCATAAAAATCTATACAACACTCGTGCGAAAAAAATGTTCTTGACTCGTGTGATTGCAACTCTCACCACCTGCGGCTGGTGCTACAATCTCACACTCGTCAGAAAGTTTTTTTTCGTACCAGTGTCATAATGTACTATTTTTCCTTGAATACGTGTTTTACTATTTTTCCTTGAATGCGTATGAAATAATTGTGTGCAATGTGGGTCTAAAGGGTCTAAAGGGTCTAAAGGGTGTGCGGGGAAAACCGTATTTGGAGATGAATTCAATATTCAATGACTGTTTTGTCTTCCAAGCCAATAACGAAAATCCATTTTATGGATTTTTTTTTTTTTGTTTTTTTCCGGCATAAAGTGACTGTAAATTTGTATTTTTTTCATTATGCCGTTGAAGGTTTGATGGTTTGACGCGAGCCCGGTCAATGTATCGCAACTCTCTCTCTCTCGCTCTCTCTCTCTGTCTTTGTTCCTCTTATACATTTGCTGTGATTATCATTTTTTTCTAATTCCGTATTTTTTAAACTGTAGAATACCATTTCCACGGATAATTTTAAAAAATTTAGTTATGTTATTGCAATATAAAACCGTCAGAAAATTAAAAAAAAATCGGCACTCGGTGAATATATTGCGATAAAATAACTCAATTTTCTAAAATGATTTGTGAAAACTCTTTTTAGAGGCTGAAGTCACGTGGAATCGCTCATTTATCATCGGCCCCCACGATCGAATCGCAAATTCGTCGAATAATCAAATACACGGACATTATTTTTCAAAAAAATAATTCGAATCGTTTCGTATATAGCGGACAAAAAGTGTTTGTTTATTATTGGAACGTTATGGTATAAAAAACAAACATAAAATAGGAACATCGCTATTGCGTACGACGACATCAGCATTGTTATGTTGTTTTTTTTTCTTCTTTTCAATATAGTAATATAAATACCGCATGCCATATTATAAACGGTGAATATAAACGACGTGTGAATGGAATACATACAAATATACGTTGTACAAACGTACGGGTCATAGTACATTCTGTTGTTGATGTTTTTTTTTTTTTTGCTTCCTCATAGAGGAAGCTTTGTTTTCGTGAAATTTTTTTTTTTCGAGATGTTCATGAAAACGTGTTCAGTATGTCTCAAAACACCTAAAAAACACATTTAGAAAAAATGTCCGGATGTATGTATGTGTGTGTGTGTGTGTGTGTGTGTGTGTGTGTGTGTGTGTGTGTGTAGTAATGGTTGACCGCTCACAACTTGAGAACGGTTCGAGATATCAAGCTGAAATTTGTCACACATGTGAAGGGTTCACGGCGCATAGCACAATTTAATTTTTGGAAAAATCTATCAAGTTATTTTGTTTTCACATCATTTTTTCGAAATTCAAAAAATTATTTTTGGTCTCTAGCTCCCACAATTTTAGAGATATCGAGCTCAAATTCAGTATAATGTTGTACGAGTACAGGGAGATGCTCGATACCGAATTTGGAAAAAATCCACGCATTGCCTTACTTTTAAAGCATTTTTTAATGTGAAAAAAACGATCTTTACACTCTAACTGGAGCAATTTTTGAGATATCGGACTTAAATTTGGTACGAAGTTGCGCAATGATCCAAAGAGAAACCCGATTGAATTTGGGCGAAATCCATCAAGCCATTCATATTTTATGGCGTTTTGAAATTTTTCCAAAAATCAATGTAACTGCTCTAGCTTCCATAATTTTTGAGATATCTGGCTGGAATTTAGTACGAAGTTGCACTACCATCAAAAGAGGTTTCGTATTGAATTTGGACAAAATCCAATAAGACGTTCAGATTTTATGGCGTTTTGAAATTTTTCCAAAATTCAATGTAAGTGCTCTAGCTTCCATAATTTTCTAGATATCCGGCTGAAATTTAGTACGAAGATGCACTATCATCCAAAGGGATTTCCTATTGAATTTGGATAAAATCTAACAAGCAGTTCAGATTTTATGCAAATTATTATTTTTCAAATTTCACATGAATTGCCCCATGTATATTGATTTCGACTTACATCACACTTACAAGGAGCCCTCAACGTCACGAAAGTAAACAACGGTGCAAAGTAGAACCTTGCACATTGCTTCCTCATAGTTTTGTACCGTTTTTAAATTATTGAGATGTAAAGTAGAACCTTGCTTATGGCTTCCTTATCTTCTTACACATTTGCCAAAGCTTCCTCTATGAGGAAGCCAAAATTGATCGACACAAGGTTCTACTTTACATCTCAATAATTTAAAAACGGTACAAAACTATGAGGAAGCAATGTGCAAGGTTCTACTTTGCACCCTTTTTAATTATTATTATTACTATTTTTTTAAATATTGTTGTTTCTTTAATCTTTCAATTACCGAATAATCATATTGATGCATGTAGTGTCATGTATTCGCACGAAAAATGATCCATTATCTTTCCTCAAACAAATTTCATTATGTTCTCGAACTCTTCTGTTATAATTTTTCGCAAATTTTCAGATCTGAGTATCATCATCAGTGTCATCCTGTTTGTTTTGTTGTTGTTTGTTGTTGTTCGTTTATTCTTCGCTCGTTATTGTTTTTTTTTTTTTGTATTTATTTTTTTGTTTTATTTTCAAACGATAAACCAATAATTGCATAGATTACGATTAAAAACGCCGATTAAACACACTCGATTATAGACCTGTATATGTGTGACGTAAGAAAATACGATTATTGATTTGATATCGATTCATCGACCGAACAATGAAATTTTTGACTTCGTCGGATTCTCAATTTACCATTTTAACTTTCTCATATTTAGCAATTCTTTTTTTTTTCTTTTTCTTCTTTACGTCGGTCATTTTAACCAAACGTTGGCCTCTGCGTTTTTTTTTTCTTATTCATTGACATTGTTTTTTTTTTTTTGCAGTACGTAATTAATCACAATGAAAATACTTGAATAGCGAGTCAATGAGTTTATCAATTGAATCGCAAAGAAAACGAGCTGCCCGTGAATTATTTTGACAATATCGATGAATGTTTGGAAATAACGGAATGCATTTTGAATGAAAATTAAATCATGAAACATTTTTTTCCACTATTAATTTAATTTGGAAAAAAATAGAAAACCCCAAAAAACATAATATCTTTGTTGATTAAATCAGAAAAAAATGAAAATTTTTGCGTTGGCAAGCGGAGGTAAAATAAATTATTCGTGAGAGACAAAAATATTGGCAATAATTGTCAACGCGGCTCGTTTGTTCATTTTCAATCGTGCAAATTTTCTTAGTTTTTTTTCTTTTTTTTTTTTAATAATTATCATTGAGAATGAACGAGAAATCAATTGTCATTGTTGTATAGCCAATAAAATCGATCATTATCGTTTGTCTACTGCCTAAGGGTTTTTTTGTTCGAAATTAATCCGATAAATCATTTTTGGATTTCTTTCAAAACATATCGTATTCGTGTGTATGTCGTGTGTGTGTGTGTTGCGTGTGTTTGTGTGTGTGTGTGTATTCGTGTGAGTGTATACAATAGAATTAATACATGCTGAGTAGTAGTTTTTTTCGTATCTTTAAATTACTTTTTGCATCTTTTTTTCGTTTGTTTTTTTTTTTTCAATATAAACGCATTAAAAGCAGCGACGGAATAAAACGTTAAAAATAGCAAATGGTATTGCACGTACACTTATTACGATGCTGTGAGTCAATCGTCACTTTTATCATGATTTTTTTTATTTTATTTTTCTCATAAAAGTGGGTTTTTTGATGTAAGCTCATTCTGTTCAGATAATTGCTCTCGCTCGATTTTTCTTCTTTTTTTTTTTGTTTTTTTCTTTTTTTCTTTTTTGTTTTACGAAATAAACAACTCTTTTGTCGCTTTCAATTCACATCGCGTATTTTCAGCATTTCTTACAATTCATCCTCGTTTCGTCGTGGCACCAGTAATATCACATTTAATTTCTAACGTGCTTTTTATCCTTTTTGCACAATTTTTATTTTCATTTTCTTTTTTTTTTTCGACTGAAAAATGTTTATCGAAAAATTGCCAAAAAATTGTTTTTAATTTTTCTCAGGGCCCGAAAATCGCGCGAAAATTCAACTCCGAAATACAGTCGAAACTTCATTTTGTCAACGTAACGATGATAATGGTAATTACAATTTGTTTGTTTTTTTTTTTTTATTTTTATAAATTTTGTGAATTTCAATCGATTGATTTTGGTTTTAGCGGTCAATCACTGGTTCCTGGTCAATTATCTGGTCAGAAATCGTTGCCAGTCAATCATATATAATATATATATATATTATATATATTTATATATGTAGTAGTTATTATACTTATACGATTAGTCGGGCATTGTACCATTTCTTTTTTTTTGTTTTTTTTTCTTTTTTTCATCTTCTTGTCATGATTCATCGAATGCATACAGATCGTCGCACGTACAATTATACGATTCGTTTTTTTGTTTCTTTCGTTTCTTCGTTCTTTATTTTATTTCGTCGCAAATACTTGATAATTCAGTCACTCGAGTTTACCTGCTTAAACGACTATTTATTTCATACATTACTAGGCGATCGAAAATTTTTTATCATTCCCTTCGGGTGGCTTCGGTTTATTCCCGTTTGAGCCCCGGAAATAAATGAATAAACGCACTTTTCATTACAATCTAATTACTTCGGTATGCCATGATTGAATAAATACTTAATTACGCATGTAAAGCGCAGTTTCATTTTTTTTTTTTTTTGTCTTTTTTGTTTTTTGTCTTTGTTTAATAAGTTTAAATACAGCTGCTTGACTACTTGAAAGCGACGTAACTCCATCTCGGAATGTGAGTACGTTTTCTTATTATTTTTATTTTTTTTCGTTTTTTCCGAAAAAAAAAAATATTTAAATTAAAAAAAATCTCTGCCTACCTATTTACAGGTGAATTTTGAATCGCTTTGTTTTTCTCGCAGGTGTGTTTATTTTTTTTTTAATTATCATATAATACTAGCATTGACTTACGACTATCGTAAAGTTATATCCTATTTTTTTTGCTTGCTCTTCGTTTAGATACCTAAATTGTGATCGTGGAAAGCATAACAATTATTCGAACGACGATGATAATGAGCATAATAAAGTGAATAATAATAATAATATTAATCCGATTGATTGGAGATACTTATTGGTATTTATAGTCGTCGATGTGCAACTGATGCAGTTTCACGCGTAAATCTCAATCGAGGAGTACCTCAAAGAATGATGAAAATAAATCAATTTGCTTGAATCGAACGTTCATCGTTTTTTCATTTCGTCTTATTCGGACGTAGAGTGCAACTATCGACAGAAAAATCAATTTTTTCGTACTCGTTGGAATTTTTTTTTTCATTCTGATTCGATCGAGACAATTCGAGTGCGAAAATACCATTTTCATCTCTCTCTCTCTCTTTCGTTTTGCGATTTGTCTATCTTTATTCTTTTTTTTTTTCGTGGATGTTCGAACGTCCGAGTCGAATACAAACTAATTTACGTAAGTACTAAACTTTATTCACTAATACGTTAACCTCCGCGGTGGAAAATAAAAAATAAATTTTCGATCAACGTAAATACTTTGAGGGGAATTTTCTGAGCAACGAATTTATCATCTCGAAAAAATTGCATTTTAACAAAACGAAATTTTTCTTTTTTCTTTGTTTTTGTTTTTTTTTTAACGCAAAAATAATTGTCTAACCGAACAAAAAAACAAAATTATCGATTTATCGATTATCTATAATTATATATCGATTATATATAATTTATCGATTTATCCATTTATTTTCGAAAAACTATTTATTTAAGAAAAAAAATCGAGAACAAGAGTCTCGCAACGTTGCACAGAGTTGACTAGAGTCGAAATTTGGTAAAAAAAACGGGATCAAACTTTTTCCGCAAACTCATAGACGCGAAAAACAATTGTAATAAATATTTCGAAAAATGAAAAAAAAAACTAGAATATTTTTTTCTTAATTTATATATAAAAAAACAAAAAACAATCGAAACGAAGAAACAATTAATTCTGTTCGTGTCCGAATAAGATACGCTTGTGCGAAGGGGGTAGACAGAGGAGATACAATAGTATTTTATACTGCTGCTACACGAGTAAAAGGTATAAAAAGTCCTAAGCTTACGATAATATAATGTTTATTTTTTTATTTTTTTCACTTCTTACTTCATTTTCAATGTTGTGAATCTTAATTAGTTGATTACTTGTTTTTTTTTTTCTGTTCGTTTGCATTTATTTTTTGTAATTTTTTTTTGTTTTTTTCGTTTTTTTTTTTTTTATATTATTGAAAGTTTTTTTTTTCATCGATTTTTTTTTGTTTTTTCCATTTTCTCATTTCCGTTCTCGCGGTACTACTCGATTTTCGAGTATTTTCGATTTCGATTTTCGGTCCGACGATTACAAAATCGACGACTTTTCACGTGGCCCAATACAAGAATAACGCTTCTAACGCGAAATACAAATGCATAATAATTTACATTATATACAACACATAATCGTCAATACACACTATAAGAACGTGCGCCCACGTTTTGTTTTTTTATTTTATTTTTTTGCGACGCGTCTTTTTTTTTCCAACTTTTTCAATTTCGTGAATTTCGTGATTTTTTTTTTTCGTTTCTTTCTTCGTCCTTAATCTTTGTTCGTATATTTGTTACAATCTTTTTCATCATCGATTATCATTCGTGACCGAAATTTTTTTATTTTGTCGCAATATTAATAAACGATAGAATTATCAAATTAAAAAAAAAACTTATAACGAACGTTTTAATAATCGCATAGGTACCGCTCGCAATTAGGAATAATAATAATAATAATAATAATAAACAAATCAACGTTTAGCAGTCTCAGCCTCGGAGATTATTCAACAATACGATCAACGAAAATAATAATAACAAATTAATCACATCGTCGTTAATACATTGGCGTCGTTTTTTTTCACATCTATCGACGCAAAACAAGAATGATAATCGTCTTTCGTTGTTTTAAGGTAAAAAAATAAATAAAATAATCATTGCAAAATGATTTTTTTTTTTTCAAAATTGTATAAGCGAAGGAAAAAAATTATAATGATAATAAACATCTTATACGTTAATTTTTCTGTGATTCGCTGAATCCTCCAACTTTGTCACTCCTTTATGTCTCACGATTATTATTATTTTCTTTTTTTGTTCTTTCCTCAAAATCATTTTCATTTTTGCCCTCTTTCTCCATCGATTTCTCTTTGCCACATTTTTTTTCTTTCTTTTCGTCTCATTTTTTGATGCTTTCGATAAAACGTTGTAGATTATTATTTTTTGTTTCAAATATGCCTGGTAAGTTTTTTGTTCGTCGTTTCTTCGTCTCTGCGTGTGTTTGTGCGCGTGTTGCAAATATTTTATTACTATTTTTGTTATTGTGAATAAAGAAAAGAAAACAAAAATCAAAAAAAAAAGAAATTTAAAAAATTGGAAACTTTCAAGTTTCCACGAACGATAATAATTGGCGTGAATTGGTAAGTTGTATAACTAGGTAACCGGTTTTTTTATGTTCATTCATTTATTATTTTTTTTCCTTTTTTTTACTTTTCATATGTTCAACTGCTGTTTGCGTGTATTTCTCGTTCATTTTTTATCATTATTATTTATTCATTTATTTGTTGTTTTTTTCAATTACTTTAATGCCCAGCGAATAGTCCAGCCTGCGTCAGATGATCTTCCTCTTTCTACTATTTCTTTATTTATTTTTTTATTTCATTATTGTTTATTTATTATTTAATGCGACATTCTGTAACGTATCACTCTTTGATATAATTATTATGGATCTCGGACGTTTGGGTCGAATGGTCAATATATATATATATTTTCGTATAATCGTAGAAAAAAATATTTGTATAAAAAATGAATCACGGTTATGTATTTATTTATTTCATTCTATTGCTCGTGGTAAATGTTTGGATAAGAAAATTACGTTACGACGAACGTATTTGAAAAATCTCTGTAAAATATAATTCATTGCGATAAATCTCGTTTAATCGATTGTTCGATTATTTTTTTTTTTTTGTTTTTTGTTTTTTCATCATATTCGTACCAGACGATTCGACGAGATTGTGATTATTGGCTTATCGTTAAACTATCGATCGATAACAACAACGATTGTTGATCACGTGTGAGTACGACCCAAAATCCGAGACTTGGCTTGCTTGGCAAATGTATAACAATATTTATAATATGATATGCAACATTTATAATCTAATCTTATTTCGGTATACTAATTGTCAGTGTGTAAGTCATACTGCTTGCTGGGCATCCGCATCAATATTGTAAATTATGTTTAAAAACAAAAAACACAAAACAAAAAATTAGAAAAAACATAAATAAATAAGAAAGATGAAAAAATAAAAGTTTAGAGTTCGAATGAAGGAAAATTGTTTTTTTTCTTTTTTTGTTTTCTTTTTCCGTTTCATCGTCATTGGACTGTGGGCGACATTATTCTGTTTCTCACAATGATACGTATAAAAAGAAAACCTGTTTTTTTTTTGTGTTTTTTCACATTTGAGATCGCTTACCAATGTAGTAACAGATTAATAATTAAAAAATCCGCTTTTGCACAATTACAATCGGCATTTAAATCGGCTGTGCGAGTTTTTTATTTTATTTTATTTTTTTGTTTTTTTTATTTTTTATTTTTTATTTTTTTCGCAAGCTCGGGAATGCGGAATATATTTTTTTTCTCGATCGCACGTTTGACAACGAGAAAAAGTAATAACGACAATCCCGAACTTACTTTCCGGTACTATTGTAAAAATTCTGTTGTATGTAAATATATAATAATATATAGCTGCATCTGTGTTTTTTTTTTTTTTTTTTTTTTTTTCATCATCATCCTCATTTTTCATTCTGTCTCTTTCTCTCTCTATCTTTCTCGCTTTCTCACTCTTTCTTTCGCTTCTTTTTTTTGCGTTTTTTTTCATCATCATCATTTTTTCATTTCTTTCACTAGTTTGATTGTATGTGAGGTAAGGAGCCTGCTCGTGGTTTGTTTGCTTATTTTTTTTTCTTCTTTTTTTTCTATTATTTATTTTTTTCTTCTTTTTATTTATCTGAGACGGCGAGAAACGTGAATTTTCTTTCATTTTTTATTTATTTTATTTTATTTTATTTTAAGGATTTACTTTATTTCACGTTTCGTCGCCCATTGGAACTATTGTCATCTGTAAAATATAATATAAAAGATCCTGAGTTGTACTGTGGTGGTACTATGGCTATGGAATTGTATGGCCGTCCCTTCGATATCTGCAACGATATTTTTTTCCTCGTTTCTCTTTCTTTTCTTTTTATTTAAAAAAAATTTTTTTTTTTTTTTTGCTTAGTGCCAGACTATGATTAGGCCGGCTTGTTTAATCTATTGCGATTGAGATATCTTTGTACTGGTGCAGACGGAAACGATTCGACTGAGGGAACTGAGACCTTTTGACAACTAGTCATTTGAACGCTTCACCAAGAATAACATTAACAAACGACAAACAAATTTTTCAAACATAAAACTTCGAATCCCGAAAAAACCGACAACAAGAAAATGGTCTCGTATCAAATATGCAAAAAACTGTACCGTCGAGGTGGGTAAGTATGGTACGCGGCGGATAGTTATGCTCGAAACGACCAAGATTCGGAATATTATATATAGGTACAGTTGCGTACCTCTTCCGTCGTCCGCAAGCCTACATTGATCGACTTTCGAGCTTTCCTACGCGTAAACTATCAATGTCAGATATATGCCGTCCAGAACTTTTTTGTAGGAAATTCAATTCTCTACAAAATTGTTCATGTAAACTTTTGGTCTATATAGCGTTGTTCAGCCAGCGTTTGGACGGGAAGGTAAAAATTTATTGATTTTTGTTTATTATTTTTACCTTTCCATCGAAACGCTGGATAAACAACGGTATATAGACCAAAAGTTCACAGAAACAATTTTGTAGAGAATTAAATTTCCTACAAGAAAGTCCGGGATGGCATATATCTCACGTTGATAGTTTACGCGTAGGAAGGCTCGGAAGTCGAGCAATGTAGTCACGTTTGTAGCGCGAATTCTGATTTTAGACGAAACGGGAATGAAAAAAAGGTTTGCGATTTTTGTATCACAATTACCCGCCTTGACGGTAACTATCTGTACAAAATAACAGTGTACTGGTATTAAATATTTTGAAAAATTGCAACTATCTGCAATGAAAAAAATGGTTATTCACTAAATAATATCGAAAAATATTTACTGCACGAAGATAAAAAAAATTAATAACTCGATTATAACACGAAAATCGAATAGCAACAATATTTTACAAAAATGTTGCAAAGCGCGTCTGACAATCCCCTCAAATATGTGATTATTGTTTATCCCACGTACGCAAACGTTACGTGTTAAAGTGGCTCGGTGAATGGTTTACAATTAACATGAAGAAAAAAATTGTTGTATTGAGTAGATTGAAACAAAAAAAGTAGATATAAAAAAAGAAAAGAAAACGAAGAAAATTCATCGTCGCAGACTCGTCGAGGGGCCCCTTATCATTATACTGTTTAATTCAATCGGCTGCATTGTCGGCAATCACGGAATCTCGATAACGTTCATTGTGTATTTATTTCATTTTTTTTCCCCTGACTCTATCGCTTTTTACTTGTTTCGTTAGTTAGTTAATTAGTTAGTTGTTGTTATTATTATTAGTTTCGAATGACGAATAGTTGAGCTGCATAGTTTGGGCTGTAGGTACAGCGACTGTTGTGCGAATGAAAAATATACAAAGTTTGAGTTTCGATTATTCAGTTGTCGTCATTATTTTTTTTATTTTTTTAATCTTTTTTTTTTTCTTCAACGGAAATATTGTTTTGCATAACTGGTTTGTGGGTGTGTTCTGTGTGATTGTGAGTGAACGTTATCGAGCTATAGTAATGTTTTATACGGTTAATTGCACATCGCGCATTGCTTGCAATAATAAAGTAAATATAATCCTCTGTAAGAATATAATATTGATTGTAAATATCTGTAGTCTGTGTAACACTGTATAGCATTGAAAAAAGAAATGAAAGTTCAACAAGTTTGTTTGTCTTCATCTTCGTTATTCATTACTTTTGTTTGTTTGTTCGATTTTTTTTTTTTTATTTTTTTTTTCGCTTTATCATTCTTTCAGCTAATTATGCAATTCGACGTTCGGTATTACGGAATTCAGTACGAGGTGGGATGGCTGCTCCACCTTCGCGGCATTTCAAAGGACTCTGCTTCGTTCCTTTATTTTTCTTTTCTCTTCCCTTTCTCTTTTCACTCTTTTCATCATTTACAATTATTTCGTTCAGGCTTTCCTTCCTGCTCCCTTTCTCACTCTCTCGACCAAGTTTGTTTTTATTTTTCACCAACTCGTCGACGCTTTCTACCAACCATCGGGCACGGCCAAGGCCATTCGAAAATCTCTTCGTCTCGAATTAAAAAAAAAAGTTATCGAAATAAAAAAACTCGAAAAAAAAATAGTTTTGCAAAAAAAAAAGTGATTTTCTCAATTGATTCCCCGTGAATTATCGGGAAAAACATTTTTCTTTCGGCAAATCAATGTTTCCTCGAAGAAGAACTTTTTTTTTTCAAAATTTATCATATTATTATTATTATTATTATGTATTATTTTTTTTTTAATACCGAGGAGGTAATTTCGAATGGCCTTGACATTCAATTATTTCGACCTTCGCCTTATCGCACACACGGTGCTCGACCGACTATCGATCACCCCTTCGACCATCTTCGTCATTATCATTATTTTTTTCGTTTTTTTCTTTTTGTTATCGCATTAAATACAGAATCAGCCTTATCGTCGCGAAAATCGCGTTACCGCTTAATCATCGTCATCGATCACATCTTCGTCCACATTCTCTCCTCGCTGTGGTGTCGATTCACATTTAAAAATAAAAGAATTGTAAAATTGAAAAACAAAAAAAAACAAAAAAACGATATTACGTTTCTTATTGAATCACAAGTTCACTTAAATAATCGTAATAATAATGATAATAATAATCAATTAGTACTCCATGTATAACGGTGCTTGCGAGACGTTTTTATTTTTTTTTATTATTATTTTTTTTTTTTTTTGTCTATGAGGAAAGAGTGAAGGACGTTCGAGGGTGCGACAAAATTCGTCAGCGGGGTGATGAGTTTTCCACGCTCGCTCGCCCATCCCAAAATTTACCTCAACGTCTCGCAAGTATTATCACAAAAACGATACTGGTGGAAGTTGTTTGTTTGTTTGTTTGTTTGTTTTTTTTTTCATATCCTTCTTCGAGAGCTCGATCGAGTCTCTTCGTATCTAAGTGTTTTCTTTTTATTTTTTCGTTTTGTTTGCATATTGTGCAAGCAAATTTAAATTCTGCAAATATTTTTTTATTGCGACGTGAGTGTCTCTCTCTCTTTCTCTTTCTCAATCTCTATGTGTGTGTGTCCATGTGTTTGTGTGTGTGTGTATTGTGCTTTCTCACCACCCGGTGTAGTACGACGGGCGGTCAAGTTCTATTTTTTTTTTATCATAAAATAAATATATATGTATATGTATATTTATATATATATATGTGTATGTACATATATCTATACGTCTAACTATCACTTGTGAGTGTGTGTGTGTTTTTTTTTCATTTCTTTTCTTGAGTGATGCACGATGTCTGCATCGTTAATCGTGCGATAAAAATTAAAGCGAGATCCATTTGTTTGTTTTTTTTTCTTTCTTATCTTTTTTTTTTTACGTTGACGATTCAACGGCCAGTGTCAAGTAATCATTTCTTATATTTTCATTTTTTTTTCCCCAGAGTCTCGATCGAATGAATTTTTCAAGATGGACGTGTGAAAAAACTCATTGAAAAATATATAAAATTCGTCAAAGAAAAGAAAATATATATAAGAGAAAACCAAAAAACATTCATTTTCTCATTTTTCCGCAATGGCCGTCGAACGATTCAACGTCGAATAAAAAAACAAAAATTATAGTAAAAACTAAAAATAATAATTGAGATGAAAGAAAAAAAACGTATTTCCTTGATTTTCTCGTTTGTTTGTTTGTCGTTTTCCAATTCTTTCATCCCGATTCGCGGAATGAAGAAAGAAGAAGACAAAAACAAAACAAAACAAACGAGTTTATCATCGACGCAAACGATGACGATGATTAATGATAAGTCGCGTTGTATTGCAACATATTGCCAACCCCAAAATTTTTCGTGTCGCTGAGATGCGTGACTTCGACGTAAGATCCGGGATCGGACAATTGCGTCTGATAACCGCGAAATTTGTTCGCGTCGTTCGAAGTTTCGTGATGAGTCGCGTCCTCCGGTGGAAGTCTCGGAGGTGGCGCCGCTGTGGCGGTTAAAAGATTCGAAGTTTTGCACGTGTTGTCGTGGATTTGCGATTGCGACGGAGCTGGGACGTTTGACGTAGCGTCGACGATTATTATCGACGGTTGTGCGGTAGTCGGTTGAGACGTTTGTACGTTTCCAGCACCGACGTCGACGGTTGCGCCACCTACAACGGCTCCTGGTGATGCTTGTTGTTGTTGTTGTTGTTGTTGTTGTTGTTGTTGTTGAAGCTGTTGCTGTTGCTGTTGATGATGTTGCTGTTGCTGTTGCTGTTGTTGTTGCTGTTGTTGCTGTTGTTGCTGTTGAGGATGTCCTTGTATCTGAACTTTCGCCTGATGCTGATAAATTTCCTCCTGACGCTGACGTATCGCGACCGTGAGCTCGTGGAAACTCACCAGATGGCGCTTCAGGTAGAGTTTTGTCTTGAATGGCTTGTTACATAGAGGGCATGTGACACTCTGAGGGTTGTGGATGAGGCGCATGTGCTGCCGTAGGTTCGACAAGTTACTGTACATGCGGTTGCACACAGGACAGGGGCGTGGGTCCAGCGAGTGCAGTTTACGCAGGTCAGCTGCAACACACACACAACACTTGCCAAACTAACCGCCAAGGTTTTTTTTTTTTTTTTACAAAAGCCGCCCAACAGCAAACACGCAATTTTTCTTTTTTTTTTTTTTTGAATTTAAAAAAAATTTTATTTTTTTTGTCTCACATTTTTTTCAAAATCTTTTCATCTTTATTTTGAATTTGTTTTTCTTGTCTTTATTGATTGAAATTATTTTTACGAATTTTTTTTATTGTTTGGTTTTTTTTTTTTTTTTTTTTTTTTTCATTCCTTGAAATTATTTTTTGGATATTTTTTCATGTATACTGTCTTTCAATTTTGCATCCGTTTGATTGCAGCAATATGTGAAAATGACGTTGAAACGCGACACAAAATTTAACCCTTGTTTTTTCAATTGGTTTGATGTTGTTTTTTTTTTTTTTGCTTTCTTTTGAAGGATGATTTTTTATTGCGAATTATTGTAGTTAACGAAAAAAAAAACCCACCACAGGACAGCAACAACCAGCGAGATACGAGACCCTAGTAGCGACTACTACCTTCATATTTGCTGCCTGGACGACACGTTTTTATTTTATTTTGTTTTTTTATAAAGGCTTTCTGTGTTTTTTTTTTTTTTGTATTTTGTATTTTCTTGATTTTTTTTTCATTTGGCTTTGCATTGAGGCTTTTATTCTCTTGAGCGTTCACTCTCGTGGCATTCGTTCACACATTCACACTTTTTTTGTTGGAATTTTTTTTCGGGTCTTGTAAGCAGTTTTTGAATAAAGGGGGGGGGGGGCTTGACGGGTGAGACGGAGTGATCGTGATACTACATGGGTAAACTATGCAAGCACTCTAAGATGCGTAGAATTTTGTTTGAATTTGAACAACTGTTTTGTGTCGAACGAAAGAAAAATGTGATTTTTTTTTCTTCCAAACAAGGACAGGAGCTGAACCATTTTTTTCGAATTGCAGGTAACAAGATTGTTTTGTCGATCCGAGAAAATTCATTTGGCAATATCAATTTGGACGAATTTTGTTGACACTTTTATTTGATTATCTTTTTTTTTAAATTTATTTTTTATTGAATTTAAATTTTAGGAAAATAGCTATAGAGAAAATTAAATGTTTTTTTTAATCATCGACAAAGATGGAAACAGGTATTGATTTTACCGACACTATTTACGAATTTTTTTTCGAATAAATTGTGAATCCATTGATTAAATAAATAAAATGAATAATCTTTGTTGATAATTCGTTGTTCCAGAAGGGGGATTCGAAGTTACGTACGCAATTCGATAAACTTGAAGTGACGACAAAAATCTGTTTTACCGACTCATTAGCATTTGCAGATAAATGAATACAAGTCAATCGAATCGAATTTGTATAACATTTTTCCATCGACGTTAATTATCTTTTCTTTTGAGACTTGATCGTCATTGTGACGCAACAAGGGATTTGAAAACTGGTCAAGCACTTCTAAACGGTAAAAATAAAAAAAATTCAAAACCTTTGATAATTTCATTCGCTCATTCTTTCGCGTCTCATTGGCTCGATAAAATTTTTCGATAAATAAAATCCATGTACAACACAAAAAAAGATCAATTGAAAAAATGAAAAAAAAAAAAAAAATTTTTCGAAACTACAATTTTTGTAAAACAATTGTGAATACATATGTATTCGAATTACCGATTAATTTCCATGACTTTTTAATCGTTCACACACGAATGAGATAAGCTGATGACTTTTTTTATTTTTTTTTTAATTTTCTTTTGACGAGTTTGTATTTGTTTAAAAGATTCGCTACGGTCCAGGCAACCTTCGTTATCTCACATTCACGACTGATCAATGTTATTCACCAAATTTTTCATTCTCTCGATCCCAGATAACAATAATAACGAACAAAATAATAATAACGAATTGAAAAAAAAAATAACAAATAATACCAATGATGAACAAAAGCTTGATGATCGGTGAGTAATGGAAAGCGTATGGTAGTCGTTAACGAAACCCCCGTGCTCTCGTATACTCCCCCCTCCCACCCACCCACCCTCGCCCTAGGCCCCGATGAAATAAATTTACAGATGAATGAAAGCGAAGTGAATGCGGAGATGAAAACGAGTATACGAGAACTCGCGGATGAACGAGAAGATGATAATCATGGTCGGGACAACGATCACGGCATAAATTCGGATCATCGATTTTTGTGTGTGTGTATCTGTGTGTCTGTGTGATCGATCGAACGGACATTATTAGTGGCACGAAAAAATGTAGTAAACAAAAAAAAAGAAAAGCACGTTAAGAACAGGCGTAAAATGTTGAATCAATTTCGTTGGGCGAAAATATGAAGCGTGTATTTTTATTATTTAAACGTTTCATCGGTGACTCGTGAAACGTTTGTATTATTTTATTATCATTTTTTATTTTCTTATTTTTTTCACATCGAAAAAGTGCATTTCTAAATAAAAAATTTACATTTTTCGGATAAAACAATTTTATGATTTTTTTTTTTTTTTTTTTAATTTTCAGTGAAAATTTTTTATTAAGTAGCAGTGAATAAGTTCAAGCGTGGAAAAGTAAACGGGAACGACACAGGGGGGGCAGCTAAGGTGCATCTAAAGCGTTTTATCTTTTTTTTTTAACATTTGTTTTTTTTCCACGATGAAAACTCTGTTTCAAGCGACGAAAAAAAAAAAACAAAAAAAAATAAAGTAATATTAAGATCGAACAATAATGAACGAAAATAATAGAGCGAAAAAACGTTCATACAAATGGGGAATTTTCTGCCGGAGTCGTGACGATAGACATTTTTTTTTTTTTTAACAAAAAAGAAATTCAATATCTTTTCTTTTTTTTTTTTTTTTTACACAGCGGAAACTCGTCGTTCGGTCATCCCCGCTGACGCTGCGATAAACTGCACTCGGACGAACACGTACAATCGGGGACTCGACGAGAGCGTACAATAAACGAATCAATTGTTGGTCCGTGTGTTCGAAGAAAAATAATTAAAAAGATAATCGATCCATTTTTCAGTGATGGAAGCTTTGAGAAATGAAAAATAGAGATAGAGAGCGATAGAGGAAGTAAGAGAGAGAAAGGGGGGGCGGTGGGTGGGGGGCCCTCCGAGTGTCAAATGTCTCCTACCGCCTACCAAGACCTACCGAGCTACGCAACGAGCTTACCATTTCAAACCGTCAAGATCCCGTAATTTCGTATTTTCATTTTCTTTCCGCTTGTTACTCACTTTTTCCACTTCTTTTTTTTTTTTTCTTGGCGTATTTATCACGTCATCAATTAATTTTATTATCTATCGCACTCGCTTCATCATCTAAGTTTCGGTATATTGCTTTTTTTTTTTTTTAATCATTCTTTTCTTTTCAATTTCATTTTTTCGTCATTTCAACTTGGATTTCGCTTCGTTCACGTGGATTTGTAATTTTTTTTGCTCATTGTATTTTTTCAATATTTTTTTATAATTATTTTTTTGCATTTTCATTGGCTTTTCGTTATTTGGCTCTTGGACAAAAAAAAATAAATCATCGATATGAATGGCTAGGTTGTTGCTGTTTGTAATGGTGCTCGCACTACGAGTTATACATTTGTATATATACATTTATATATATATACATACATATATTTTTAAATATTGTTAACAAAAAAAAATGAAATGATAGAACGGATGAAACAATTCGTAATGAAAAAAATGATGAATGGTGTTACTCGAACTCTACCTCGCCTAGCCGAGGTTTTTTCACTCACCTTGCTGTTCCTGATTAAGCTCGTTCGTGCTACCGTGCGATGGACCTGGTATGCCGCCCTCGATTCCACTCCCTGATTTAAAAAAAAACGAATAAACATTTCCGTCAGTCATGAATTTTTTTTTTTATTATTAAATTATTTATTATTATATGATATGAAATTATTTATTATTATATTAAATTGAATTATTATTTTTTTCAATTGTCAAAGGAACAAAAAAATCATTCAACAATAAACACACAATTTTGTGGGTGTTGTTGTTTGGTTTGAAATTGTGTTTTTTTTTTCTTGATTAGTTCACCTAGATATGATGGCGGATAGCTCGGCAAGACCTCCATTCCGCCGTCCAAACTCAGAAATCCACCTGGCAGATTGTGAGGCTCTTGCTTCGGCGAACAATCGTCGTCACTCCCGTACTCCGGTAATTCAACTTTTGGCTGAAATATGTTCAACGATTTTTATTTGATCCAAATTTTTCGAATTTTTCGTCACCGACCGTCAAGCGTTACAGTAAACCCTCTGGGTTGGGGTCGAAATCCAGGACGTTGCTCGTTCTGGATTTCGACCCCAATCCCAAACCTGTCAATAATTCAAAATTAGAGATATAAGTGGGCGAGATTTTTAGGGCGAGACGTTATTACATCTTGTATGATGTTTTTTTTCACCTTTCTAATCGCTAATATTGAATATTGAATATCGAAGGTTGATCGATCTGCATTTTTAGTGGATATTTATCAAGATGAGGCATTCCACATCACTTTAGCCAGACAGAAAAAAATTTTCACAAATAATTTTGAAACATTAAGTTATTTTATTGAAATATATTCACCGGGTGCCGAAATTTTTAAAAATTTTCTCACGTTTTTCTCGTTGATTAACGTTTTTTTTTTCAATTTTTCCATTCAAATGGCTGTATCTTTGGCAGGATTTGACCTATTTACATATGTAAAAAACGAAAATGTGCGTCTTTTTATGACCTTCCAGAAAAAAATGTGATTCAGATTTTATTGAGCAAGTTGAACGTTCGTTTCAGGGAAAAATATGGAAAAATATTTTTTTCTCAAGGAAATGCACTCGTTATTTTAATTTTCAAAATTTTCTCAAATTCTCAATACGACCAACGAATATTTGGTATTTTTTATATTGTGGGATCGATGATAATCGATCCCACAATATTTGAAATTGTTAACATTTTCTTCGGAATGACAAAAAGTAGGTTTAAAAATTTTCAAGTTTTCTCGATACTTTTCGACTTGTGTGTCGTGTAACATCGTTAAACCATCGTGTTGGTTACCTCAACGGAATCGAGATCTTTGTAACAATCGAGCTGAACTTGTGGCTCAATCGTGATTGGACGATTACGCGGTTGCGCACCGGTCGCACATTGTATCGTCGGCAAAGTTGGTGTTGGACTAGAATTTATCGGCGAGTCGCTTCGTTTGCAAAGCCTTTTGAGCGGCGGTGGGCTCGTGGGTGTCGGAGTTTTGCTGCGTTCGTCATCGAAAGTCGGTGATATCAACCCACGACCGTTCGCTGTGTGGTAGTTGTTCGTCTTTGGGTGCTGAAAATGAAAGAGAAATAAAATGAAGAACAAAAAAACAATATTAAACTTTTTTTATTTTTTTATTTTTTAATCTGCACGATTTAATTTTTTCATTAAAAATCGTTGATTCTGCTTTCTCGATTAATTGTCAATGAATTTTTCAAACAAATTATGATCAACAATGTGAAATTATTTTCAAAATTAATTAAATAAAAAAAATTTAATTAAAAAATAAAAATAAGCATTATACAATAAAATCGGTAATGTAGGAATCTCTGTTACTCAGATCACGAGTAGAATGTAGGATTTTAAATCGTTTTTAGTCACACCCGGTAGATGTTACGTTGCATTCGAATTTTTGAAAAATATCTAAAAATATCTAAATATATAAAAATAAAAATTAAAAAAGTTGTAGCAATTTTAGTGGAAAATCGGGTTTTCACATTTTTTAAATATATTTTTCTTCATATTATCATTGGAATATTGACAATGACATTTTTGCTATTACGAAAATTTTTCAGTCGTAAAAAAAGGTTTGAAATATGCTTGGAATTGAATTACTGATTTTTTTTGAAGAAGGGTAACTACTAGAGAGGATTTTAAGAATTATAATACGGTCCTCATCGTGAAAAGCTTAAAAAAAAAAATAACGGATTATTGAAAAATATTTCAATACACGATCAATCGCAAAATTTTCGTTATTTTTCTCGTTGAATTTCCGTGAAATGTAATTAATTACTTTTTCGTTGTTGTGCTCGTGATTCTGGGAGTCGGTGAGCCCTCGGATCTGCAGAGACTCGGCTGTACGCAGAAAAGTTGGCAATTCGGCTTGCGAAATATTCACCTCGCCCGCGTACATGAACTCCAGCAGGGACTGCAGATGTTTGAATTCGACATCCCGCATGAATATTATGGGATGCTTGCAGGGGTTCGTCTGTAACAATCCATCCCAAAAGTGTATAACGTTGGAAAAGTAAATGATAACGCAAGCTCGCACGCTTGGAATAATAATGGAATAATTCTACTGAATAATTTTATCGTTAACTCATTTATCCGATAACACCATTGGGATTCCCTTTGACTCCGTAGCTTATTGAAAATACACGCAACGGTACGGATCATAGAAATGAACAATGATTAAAAATCAAAAACGTAGATTGTAAGATGGACTGTTTTTTTGTAAACAAATTTGTTTGTCAATTATATGAACTTTGATTGAAAAAGTTGAGACGAAAAATGTGTCAAGAAAATTAAATATATTGAAATAAAAGCATGACTCGCACCAGGATAAAACTCTTGCACAAATATATACATATATATAGATATCTATGTATGTGTGTATGTGTGTATATATATATATATATATATGTATGATATATATATGTAGTCGCGTATTCTATGCACAGTCACAGTCTTATATATGTTCGTCAAACATAAACTGGATTTGTCTATAAAAAGCATACGCCGTCTGCTCACCCGGCAAGCGTTATGTAACACGC
The DNA here is from genome assembly GCA_963662125.1 of Diplazon laetatorius. Classification (NCBI taxonomy): domain Eukaryota; kingdom Metazoa; phylum Arthropoda; class Insecta; order Hymenoptera; family Ichneumonidae; genus Diplazon; species Diplazon laetatorius. Next base: position 3,461,201 of record OY759165.1, on the reverse strand, counting down.
TATGGTGGCTTATGAGACGATACTGCGAAACATGCTAGCAAAAATATTTCACGCTCGTCCATGAAAAATCATAATAGTTTTATCGACGTCGACGAATTAATCATGACATTATCACAGAAAAAAAACAACAACTTTGCTACAAGATGATTTATCAAATGACTTTTCAAAAATGATTTTCCCATTAATATCTATAAAAATTTGTTGCAAGTCGCAATTGTTGAGATGCGAATGGTTGGTAAAGAAAGAATTTGCAAGCCAAAGTCTGTCATGGGGAAAGGAAAGAAAAACTGGGATACAGCAGCATGCAACCTTGAGGTCCGACGACAAATTGGAATAATGCCTGTCGAGCGGCCGAAGGAGGGAAGTTGAGGCATATCTCAACGACAATGTCAATGCGAACCACCGAGCGGCTGTCGGGCGCTACCATAACGTCACGTAATCTTTTAATTATTCATCTCGAGGTCATGGAAGCCAGGCACGTTGCATCGGCGGTGTGCGACATAACACCACACGCCAACATTGCGTACCAAAAATAAATTTTTCAAAATCCACCGTCGCGATGACCGCAACAGTCATTTATCCCGAACCAAATGTTCCACGCCCCAGATAATCTCGAATGTTTTCCGAAACCGTTTAATCTCGAAACTCCCCCAAAAATTCGCCAAAAGATAACGAGAAAAAAATAAACCCATGTCACCGTCGACACGTCACGTAATTACCCAGCAATTTGAAATATCAACCAGCTATAACCTCCAAATCCAAACAACCACAAAATATACTTCGATAACCGACGAAACAAAAATCAACGTCAAAATTATTCGAACAAAACAAATTTCTCAATCAAACCAAAAAATGTTATCCCAAAAGAAAAATATAATGAATGAAAAAAAAATTAATAAATAAAACCATTCGTAATAAGCGCAATAACGTCTTGACAATCAAAGAATAAAATCAAAATTGTCATCTTTCAATCATCGAAACAATAAAAAAATTGTTTAAAATAATATTCGTTAGATGGCATGAAAAGATTTCATAAAATATCTGTGACGCGAGAGCGCGAGACAAACAGTATGAAAACCGAGTGAGAGAGAGAGAGAGAGAGAGAGACGTATGGAAACAGAAGAACGCGATGGCTAGGCGGGCGGGGTGGGGGAAGAGTGGTAACACAGATGAGGAGGCGGGGTCGGAGGGGCGAGAGGAGGTGCCAGAAGAGCGTGGGACGGGCGCAGAACGGTGGTGGGAGAAGGCGGCGGCGGCGGCGTCGGTTCGTCACGGGAGCGGAGAAGGGGGAGGGCAGACGGCTGGCCAGCGAGGGGGGAGGGGGGAAGCGGCGCAAGACGTCGGCGAGAATGGCGCGGGCAAGAAGCAAGGAGGGGGCGGGGGGGTCGGAGGGGAAGAAGACCAGAGACAGACGATCATAGTGAAATAAGGTTTTCTAACCTTGAACAGCTCCTTGAAGTACGGGCTGCACGCCGAAAGCACGACCTTGTGTGCCTGCAGACGCCTGCCGTCGCAGGCGAAGGTGACGTCGACGAAATCCTCGTCATCCCGCAGAGCCTCGAACTGGCTGGTTATGTTCGCTTGAAAGTTGTTCCACCTTAAGCAGAACTGTTGCTGGCTATCCGTCATTATCTGATGTCGGTCGGTCGTCTCTGCTACGAGCACTCAGGACCGCAGCAGCAGCAGCAGCACCACCGTCGCGACCACCACCACCACCACCGCCGCCACCGTCAACGACGTCGCCACCACGAGACACCCGACGCACCTCCTCCTCGTCGTAGTCCGAAAACTTTTTTTTCACCTTATCAATTTTCACTGACACACGTAGATTGTTCGAACTATTGTCACGCAATAAAATTTTTATAATCGCATCTGTTTGTGTATACATATATCCCGTGTGTGTGTGTGTGTGTGTGTGTGTGTGTGTGTGTGTGTGTGTTTGTATATATTTTGGTTTGTTTGTTTGTTTTTTATTTCCGGATGAAGATCGCGAATGGGTTTGACGAATTATGGTTATTCAATTTTAGGTTTAATTTTTTCTTTTCTTTTTTCTTTTTTTTTTTGTTCCGTTGGACGTTTCGATGTTCTGTCGCAGTTGGCTGGGTGGGTGCAGGCCGCGATCCGTCTCGCTCTACGACCGTCTCTCCCGGTGGTGGCTCGTCGTCGCGCGATGGTGGTGCTCTCCGTGTGTTCGACGGTGTTTCGCACTAGTAGTAACACAGAGATAGTGGGTTATATGGAGACAGGTGATAGAGTTGTGTTACTACCAAGTATGTCTCTCTCTGTCTCTCTCTCTCTCTCTCTCTCTCTCTGACGCTGTGAAGATTTTATATGTTCTTGTTTTTTTTTATTTTTATTTTCATGGACTACGACGACGGTGGCGACGAGGACGACGTCCCAGTAGAAAAGGAGAGTGTGAAACCGCCCCGCGCGCACTCCACCAACCTCCCCCCTCAACAACCCTTCTTATCACACATTCGGTATCGCCACATATAGCCGACGGGGTTATGACGAACCTATGGACGACCAAAGAAAAAAATCAATTTTTCATTCATTTGTTTTATTTTTATTTTATTCTTTTTACGTTTTTTTTTAAATCAAGTTTTTTTCGTTGCTACATTGAAATAAGAAAATCGTATAGCCGGTGGAAGATAAAAAAAATTTCAATGATAAATTTTAAAAAAAGAAATGAGAATACTGAAGAAAAAGAAAAAGAGAGAATTAACGCGAGAGTGAGAAAAAAAAATTATGGCGACAACCCCCCCCCCCCCTGCCCTCCGCTGCCGCGAGGATATTTTTATGTATTATTTCTCACTACCGAACGTCTTATGTACACACCGACGCAGCAGACCGACACGCATAAGCGAGCACACACAGACACACACGCACGACTCCTTCGTTTTCTTGACGTTTTTTTTTCGTATCCCCCCCCCCCCTTTTCCACGGTGTGCGACGATTCCCGAATGCACTCTTTGTCGAATTTTCAACCCTTTCGTTTATCGTCGAAAACAAAAAAAATGGTGAAACAGACGACGGCGCTTCCCGTGAATTTTGGTGTTTTTTTTTCGTTCTTGTTTTTGGTTTCGGGGTTTTTCTCTTCTTGTTTGTTTGTTTCTTTTGGTTGGTTATTCTTTTTTTTTTCGTTTTTTTTTTTTTCGTTCGTTCGTTAATTATGGTAACACGCCGCCGCCGCCCATAACTTCGCGGTGTCTGCGTGGCTGTTGCGGTATAAAATGTAAAATGTAAAAAGTGAATCGATGACTGAAGAGGAAACGTACGATATAAATAATGACAATCGATAAACAGGCGCGACAGCTTCGCGGAGAAAAAAATCACTAGGCAATGAGAGACGCGCGATGGCCGACGCACGGTACGTGTCGTTCATCGCTTAATGTTTTCCGAATTGGATTTACGACAAATTCCCACGAAAATTCGTTCGAGTTTTTTTTTTTTTCATTCTCGTCGATTCAATTGTTTCGTTCAATTGTTATGTCACGATTGCCATTTCGTGTTACTATCGTGAGTTTCATTGGATTTTGTATCGTTTCTCGTCGGTTCGTTCGAATTGTGTTGTAGAACGTTTTTTTTTCCCGGACGTTGTTTCAGACGAGAAAATTAATCGACGAAAGAAAGAACGAATGAAAAAAATGAAAAAATAATGAACCGCCACGCAATCTGGGAGCAATTGTTTCGGTCCATCGCCGTGATTGGGCAAGGCGGCGTGGTCGATTCGCGTTTTGTCTGCGCTCACTCGTTTCCGGTAATCGGAAGCAGGCCCACCAACCACGTAGCAAACAGTTACAAATTTTTTTCGCTCTTGCGGTAACGCGAAATAACCGCCAATTTCGAACGAGGACTCGCAATTGCTTTTGAATATTCTCTTTTTTCATTATTATCTCATTCTGAATGTGATTTCAGAATTATTACGTGAAAGTTTCGTTCGAATTTGGAAATTTTGCAAAGATCATCGATACCTACATAACGAAATGCAACAAATTCATCACGACAACGAAAATTCATGTAATTGTAAAAAATTAAAATGTTTTGAAAAAAAAAACCAATTCCCTAATTTGTCATCGGTAATTCAATCAAGAACAAAGTTCTCGATTACATATTCCTAACCTTGCATCGTCTTCTGGGCTTTGAGAAGCAGGAATGGGCATCCATTCAATGAAAATGTATTTTAAATACTTTTTCAAACAAATAACTATGATTAATTATCACGCAAGTATCAATATTTTCACATTTCTGTAATAATTGTGACCAATTCACGTAAATTATTATTTCACAATTAATTGAAATATTCAATAAATTCGGTCAAATGAATGATCATTATTTGGTTCGAAAAAGTATTTGAAATACATTTTCATTGAACCAATGCCCGTCTCTGTTGAGAAGACGAAGAAACGAGAAGAAAAAAGAGAGAGAACGTACAAACGTCGAGGTTATGTCTGCAGCGACGGAGCGAATCTGCGACGACGGCGCCGCGTTGGATTCACGGCGTCGAGCCGCACTCGTCTGCTCGAAGCCGTCCGAGCGAGTCCTCGATCCGGCTGCACCGAACATCAAGTGCGCCCGACGTGCACGTTCACGAACACATTCACCATTTTCCGTTCACAAAAAAATCCACAAACATTCAAAATCTCAAAACTGAACAACGAACACAGATTACAAAAAAAAAAACACAAACCACGATCGCTGAAATTCGAATTTTTTATCAAAACCCGCTGTATTTCAAACCATTCGCGTACCGCGCATGCGCACGACGTCGTACAGTTATTTTTTTTTGTGTTTTTCGTGGAAATCCCGTTCGTCTGGTTCGTGGAAGAGATTCGTTGCTGTTTTTTTTTTTCGTTTTCCAACGTGGGTCGTGCCTCGGTGACGATGCATACTTATACATAGGTGCAAATATAGCACGTACATGTGTATATGTATGTATATGTGTAGTCGTGAGAAGAGTGTTCGATCATTGTGCGGTGAGGCAGAGGTCGCCCGTGTCTCGCGAATCGCGGCTAAAATGGCAGTTTTGTGACGCGAATGTCCGAGCGCGAGGGACAACCACAACAAATAAACGTTTATTAACATTTTTTAAAAAATTTTTTAGTTTGTTTTTTTTTTTCTAAATTTTTTTTTTTATTCGGCCTCAACGTTAATCGCGAAGGATGCCCGTCGGTAAAGATAATTCGGTAAGTTTTTCGTGATTGTGTTTTTTTTTTTCACCTGTTTTTTTTTGTTCGTTTCACATGGATTTGAGGGTAAATGATTGTCTGCTGTGTTGTATCGAATCGAAAGTGCTATAGTTTCGAGGGGAAACCCCCTCTCGCCAAGGACCAAACACACATTGGCCCCATCGTGCAAAATCAATGTTTCGCGCATTGTCCATTGACATCGATTGTTTTTCGTGTTTACAATCGATTTTCTTCCACTTTTTTCTTCTTCGTCGTCGATGAGACACGACGATGCTTCGACGTTTGGGTTAACCTAATTTTTACAATCGGTTCGTTTTTATGTCGATCGAGCGCGTGTCAGGGCGCGTGCGAAAAAAAAAAAAGAAAAAAAAACATAAATTGGAACGTTAAAAAACAGTTTGGAGATCGATATTTGTGGTTGGTCCTTTGGTAATTCATTGATCAACTTTTGACAATTATCCATTGTCATTATTTTATTTTTTGTTTTAGAATTTTTTGTTGTTGTTTCGCAACAATTTGGTTAAATTTTTCGTTAAATTTTCGAGGTTACATTTTTCTTGGCCGATTCGACGATATTTGATTGGGAACTTTGGTTATTCGTTGATTAACTGTCGACAATCATTGATTATTATTTTATTTTCTTTCTACTTTTTTCGTTTTTTGTTTTCTTTTTGTTGTGTGATAGTTTGTTGAAGTCTCATCTCATGGTGAGAAGTGGATCGGGCTGCCAGATAAGTCGGCGTCTTTGTTGTTCTTGTCAGAAAAATAGATTTTTTTATTTCGCGTCTGGTATTTGTATTATTATTGATCGAAGAAGAATTCACGAGTTAGTCTGTTATTAATTGGTCGCTGATTGGGGAAATCGTTTGTGGGGAACATAGAGTCCTGGCCTTTATCAAAGATGGAAATGACAAAATTATCTTCGACGATCGGAAGTAAAAAAGCGGATATCGGTCACTGCGAAACCATGAAAACCCATGATTCAAGGTGTCTGAATCATGGCAAGATCATAAAAGTCTGTTCGACAGATTCAGAAGAAAAAAAAAAATTAAACAATAAGAGAACTCGAAACGTTGAGAATTACATTTCTTATTTCTTTCATCGATTTTCATCATCCTCACAATGTTATCCGCAGTTGTGTAAAGAGAAATTTGAAATTGAAATTCTTCAATCGAGGATGTAAATGAAAAAATTACAATTAGTAATAATAATAGAGAGAAGTTTATTTAACTCTTTCATTGACGCAGTTTTTTCGTGAGGCGATAAACAGTTTATCAATTAGCGCTTTTATCATCTTATCTTCCATGCTACAGCCTCAGCCTTGAGACTCGCAAGTGCAAACTAATTGTTTTTTTTTTTTCCCCATTCTTATTCACAATCGATTGTGCCTTCTGGCTTCTTCCGTCCGATTGTACTTTTCGCTCGAGTTGTCCTCTTTGCACTTTGGACACTGTCCGTTTCATCTTCGTCGTCACCTTCTGCTTGCGCGATACTTAGCAAAAATCATCGTCTCGGCATTTACATAAGTAAGGAAAAATACCTTGGAGCGATGCACGATCGAGGCGTGGTACGACGAACAACTCTGTCGCACAACCCATAGACAAGATGTTTGAATTTTTTAGCTGACAAAAGACCGCATGTTCGATAACGTTCGAAGGCCTCAGATGCGAACGATTATCCAACGTTTGTCGATAATGAAAAAAAAAATAAAAATCAACCGTTCGTCCCGTCTCTTCAACAGTTATTCGCTACTCGCAGTATTCTTTTTTTTTTTTCCTTCTTTCCTTCGCTAACTTCATTCATCTTTTGAACTTTCAGCTTGTACCAGGCACCGGCTCTTGGTGATCCCAGTGGTTTCCCTCGTGGAAACCGGGACCTCGATAGTACCCAGCGGTGAGTAATTTTATCATCCTAAATTTTCTGTCATTCTTCGATATCGCTCTCAATTATTTGTTAATAAATCATCTTGGCTCGATATACGATGCAACGTTGGGACGGTCGATGTCCCAGCGGGGCATCGTCGAATTCTTTCACAATCACCTACCTCCAGATCTTTGACACCGGTGTGGCTCGTGAGATGACGTCACTGCAACGACACTTGCACTTGAGTCAGCAATTACGTGTCTCCCGGAATCAATTGTGACGTCATTCGCGTCTGCTCGTCGGCGGTGACGCCGACGATCGAGCCCGAGTCGACACGGCGGAAATCTGTAAAATTGAAAATACAAAAAATTTCAACGCTTGAAGGAAAAAAATATCAATGACTTTTATCATTGACATTCGGGGATTTTGTGCATTCAAGTTCAGTAATTTTCTTAATTATGAAGATATTCTCATCCCGAATGCATTTGAATGGAAAATAAAAAAAAAACGTTAATTAACGAGAAAAACGTCCGAAATTTTTTAAAAATTTCGGCACTCGGTGAATATATTTCAATAAAATAACTCAATTTTTTTGAATTATTCGTGAAACTTTTTGTTTTTAGTGGCTGAAGTGATGTGGAATGCCTCATATATTTGTTTATTTCGTATTTTCCGCGTGATTCTAAATAAAATCATTATTTTTCGAAACTCTGAGTGCGATAAGACTGATTGTCAAGTTGAGTAACATCGCGTAATCGTCCGTGCCACGTGCTCATTGAAAGACCTTACCAACGTTGTCGTTGTCCAAACAGCTGTGCAGTTTGTTGAACGACCTACTTCGAACCATCGGGCTGGGCGAACAGCTTTACAGGCTATTTGCCATGAGATTGCGTGGCCCTCCTCGCCGCCGTTCACAAGGGTCTATAATAAACTATCAACCCGGAAACCCCCGGGACCACGGAGGAATTAAGAACGATATCGTTACCGCACACACTTTCGACAAACGGATTGTTTCGACATTTTTCACGACCTCATTGCAACGAAAATTTCTCAGATCGACCGACGAGTTGCGAACATTTGAATAATCGAAACCATTTACGAATCGATGATAATAATAATGATAATAATAATGGTAACAACTGAACATATTAAAATCTAAATTGATAATTCCAATTTGCAATTGGAAACATTCAACGAAAATTTTTCAAACAAATTGAACAAATTGACAATAATAATTATTGTTAACAACAAATAAACATATTTAAATTTATTGAGGTTTCAAATTTTTCATTGTGAATTGACAATTCGAATTTTCAATTGTGAATTGACCATTCAAATTTTCGATTTTGAATTGACAATTTGATTTTTACATCGTAAACTGACAATTCTAATTTTTTATTGTGAATTGACAATTTAAATCTTTGATGGCCAATTGACGCAATGACGATGTAATTGACGATGCAAGTATTGAATTGTGAATCGACAATTCAAATGTTCAATCGCGAATTGACAATTCAATTTTTCAATTGGAAAAATTCAATGGATAGATCGATCGATCAATTGAAAAAAATTCAAATTGGGGGGGCGTTTCTATTTTTATTCAAAAATGACCCTTGCTAAGAACCAGTCTAATATATATATATTATTATTTATTATTATTATTATTATTATTATTTCGTTGCGCGTGTACACAACATTTGAGAACGAGATGAAAAGTTTCCATCGATCTTTCGGTTACGTTAGTTACGGCGATAGCGTCACTCGAGTCGTTATCAACGACGATAAGGTGAAAAATCTTTTCGCGTGGTACCCATCTGTAATCGTACCATGGGCGTCGCCAAGGGGGGGCAAAAGGGGCAGCTGCCCCCCCCTAGAGACTTGAAAAGAATGCAATCACGTATATGTGTTTTAGAATTGAGCTAGGGGGGGGGGGGGCAAGATGTCATCTTGCCCCCCCCTGGCACATTTCCTGGCGACGCTCTTGAATCGTACCCATACCTTGGCCACTGTGAACCCATTCCGAACGTCGATCGTGTCGCATCGGTTCCATCGACGGGGTTTTCGATCAATCGACGGTGACCCGATCGAAACGAAATCGGTCCGGAGCATGGAAATCCACACGGTCACGGGTCGCGATCGAGAATGTCACGGATTGGACGTTACACGAGTAACACGACGACATTGACGTGCTTCGCGTCGATATCGATATCCCTGTCCGAGTATCGTGATTATAGAATACAGTCCGACCTTGGAATAAGAGACCAAAAGCCCCCAAGAGGAGGTCTTTTATATCGAGGTCGGACTGTACTGGAGATGGAAAAAAAAGCTAAAGCCGCAAGTTGAAACTTGGAATTTGCTTTCTTCCTACGATTCGAAATTTTAATTTCTCCTCAAAAAACTTTTACGTGGATTCCCACCAAATTCAATACTGAGCAATCCTAACCGTTAATTTATGTGAACCCATCAGATTGAGTTCACAAATTTTTGCACAAATTTTGGGTCCACAAAATTTTCCAACATCATTGGGAAATAATGATTCGAGATGGAAATTTAAATGATGATTCCATGAGAAGAATTATCGATGTTCCACTGTACAATTCAGATCCATATTCACATTCGATGAATTGGTTATTCATCGTTCGAAATAAAAAAGAAGAGGTAAAAGATTTTTTTTTTAAATCGCAATTCGAGCTTCGGTTGAAGTCTGTTGGTCTTTGGATCGATGACGCGAGTCAATGTCACAGGTGTGCGTGGCAACGAGAAGTAGATACGAGCGACTAGATACGAGATCGCGACGCGATCGTCGACAAGAGCAATGGCAGTGAAATATAATACAAATTATTTTGTCCAAACTTCGATCGACAATTTAATAAACGAAAAACAGAAAATTGAAAAACAAATCATACCAATCAAAGAGAGGATTCACCAATAGCTGTGAGAAAACTAAAGATTTTTTTTCAATCGATCGAGAATCCAATCAAGATCATCGAAAGAAAAAAAAACTGAGATTTTTATTTTCCATCTATCAATAAAATTGCAAATGAGAAAATAAGAAGATTGAAATAGTTTATTATTATTTTTTTTTAAATAAAATAAGAGAGAAAGATTTAAAGGAGAAAAATGAAAATCGTCAGGATGTCTGTGACCGTGTCTACGTGACCGTTATCACGACAACAAAAAAAGAATAAATAAAAAAAGCAAAGAAAAGAAAAGTAAATTGAAAGAAAAAAAAAAAAAAAAAAAAAAAAACCAGTACGTCATCGAGGTCGACGATGCGAGAGAGTCTGTCTATATGAACAGACTGCTCGATCCCCACTACGTGCCAACACAATGATCCTTCGACGGTTCTACATCGGTCTTTTCACTTCGTCAGAGATATGAGCTCGGGAGTGAGTTGTTCGCACGGACCAAAGTCGGATCGTTAATTTATACGCAACCCCAAGTCAGGTCATCGCTGAAGTTGAGATTTTTGTTGAAAATTGAAAAAAAGAAAAAAAAAAGAAACAAAAAACGAAGAAAAAACGAAGTAAAGAAAGAAGAAAAATGAAAACAGTGAACGGTGAAACATAGACGTTCGTTAATGTGGAATTGTGTAATTTCGTTTTTTTTTTTTGTTGTTTAAATTTATGATTTTTATTTTTGTGTCACTTTATTGGGATATTGTTGATAATAAATGTGCAGGCATAACGCTTATTATCCGGGATCTATTTTGCTCCATGGACCGGAATATGGAATCACGGTACGCTTCGATGTATAATCAACATATAATTATATATGTATATATATAATTCGAATACAATTTTGTAACAATTTATTATTCAACGATCGAATTTTTCATTTAATAATTTATTTGGGGTTCGACGACTGCACACTTGCCCGCGCTTCGTGATATTATCATCGAAGCGGATGTTTCTCACCGCGACGGATAAGCTATCTCAATCCCCGCACTGTAATACAGTTTGGGTTACAGAGACCGATAAAATAATTCTCGTTCGAAGACCACGAACGATTTCGCTCGTTTGGACCCGACCATATTACAGTCCGACCTCGAAATAAGAGACTCGGCAATAAGAGACTTTCCCTAGTTTCTCACTCGAGCCGGTTCCCCCCACTCCGACTCAAACTTCGAGCTCAAAAATATATCAATTGCACACTTTTTTATATTCTAATTGAAAAAATAATCGGAATATTATTCTTTGCAAAATCTAAAATTGTCCGATCTACCGATGTTTCATAATGTCTGAATGTCGTCGTGAATAAACGAGCGTTGTTGTTTTGGTTTCGTGAAATTTTCGATCGTCGACTGGAAATTTCATCTCCGAGACGCGACTCCGTCGTGTTCTCGAAATAAACCTTCGCAGACGTGTTGGAACGATGCTCCGCAACCGGAGAACGAAAGATGAAAAGCTCCGTGAGGTCTCAAAGTGTTTCGTTTTTGTTCGAGGAATTTATATATAAAAAAATAAAAATTAAAAATTAAAAATTAAAAATTAAAAATTAAAAATTAAAAATTAAAAATTAAAAATTAAAAATTAAAAATTAAAAATTAAAAATTAAAAATTAAAAATTAAAAATTAAAAATTAAAAATTAAAAATTAAAAATTAAAAATTAAAAATTAAAAATTAAAAATTAAAAATTAAAAATTAAAAATTAAAAATTAAAAATTAAAAATAAGATCAGCGTTATTTGAAATTCCGTGGAAGGCATTCCACTGTATTTCGACCAACTTTCCGAGAGGGAGAGAATTTCTGTCTTCCATCATCAAAATAACTCAATTTTTTTTAATTATTTGTGGAAATTTTTTTTTTGAGTGGCTGAAGTCACGTGGAATCGCTCATATATATATATATATATATATATATATATATATATATATATATATATATATATATATATATATATATACAAGATATATATATATTGAAAGTGGAGAAAAAAAATCATCATGAAGAGGTGACTAAGTGTCTGGGCGCTTTGCGAGGAGTTTGTCGCCGATGATGCGGCACCGTCGACGACGAAAACGACCACGAAGACGACGACGTCGACATGGGGGAAAAAAAAGAAAAAAAAAAAAGACGTAGAAACGTCCTCGTCACGTGCGTCGACCTCGCAAGCCCGAAGTCGCGAGGATTCACGAGACGCCGCATAACACGTTCGTGGACGAAATTGAACGAACGAGGGACGAACGTTGATGACGGGAATGCGAGTAGGGTTGACCCGGGCGAGGCCAGACTAAACCAGTTAGCAAACTGAAATGTCGACGATGATAAAAAAAGAGCAAATACAGAATAATCCAACCGACCAAAGGACCGTCGGTGATCAAATACAATTTGCAACTTTTTGACTCGGACGTGGTCACACGACCATTGACCTTGAAACCTATAACAGCCATTTTTTTTTTTTTTTCATCCTCATAGAGGAAGCTGCGTGACACTCAGAGCCGACATCCACACATTATTGCACAGTTGGCAAAGTATTTCCCCATCTTTTGTTCCTTCCCACCCTTCACGAGTGGCAAGTTCAATGGAAACAAACGGTTCATGTCACAAGATCCGTAAATGCACTTTTACGGGAGGCGTGACATAAAATAATAATAAATGAATAAATGAATAAATGTTAGCCATGTATTGTCAATAGACAACTACTGATACTAGTACTTTTCAATGATATTTATATTCAGTACGCGAGGAACCAGCTCTGACGACGGTCGTGTCGGTTTGTCTTCGTCGTTGCGTTCTCTCGTACGCCTGTGTCATTATTTTCTACAACCTTGTAAACCATTTTTCCCCTCATTTCTCACAAATAAAAACGAAAAAACTGAAAAAAAATAAGCAAAAATCATACGTATAAATATAAACATACAATATTCCATTTGTTTTATTTGACTCAACGTTTTGTGGTTCCAGTTGTTTTGATTAAAAAATAATCATAATTACATAAAGACATAGCTAAAGTGCTGAGACGAAAAAACAAAGTAAAATAAAATAATAAAATAAAATATTTCGTTTGTTATATATTGTTTTAAAAAATTGTCTTATTATTATTATCATTATTATTATTATTTTATTCTCTGTGATTGGAATCGATAGTGAAAAATTTCGTGCTAGTGCATTGCCAAAAACAAAATATTGTTTTGTCGAGACAAAGCCTCGCCGAATACTCGTTCGTGCAGGTGATTCTATTTTTGTACGGATTTATTTCTATGTATAGAACGCGAGAGGGTCGGGCGATAGGGACGAGTGGATATCGTTGGACGCACGGGACAAGTAGACCATTGACAGAGAAGATTTTTCATTCATGATTCGAAGCACGTTGCCGTGAGCGAGTGTACGTCCACGTGGTGTCGTAAAAACTTGATTTTTTTTTTTTTTAACTTTTATTCCCTCGAGTCGCACCGGTTATTTCTTCGACTTGTCTATTATCATATGGATTGAGTTTCATTTGCACAACTTTAACAAGTTTTTTACATAAAAAACTTGTCCTTATTATTATCATCATCATCATCATCATCATCATCATCATCATCATCATCATCATCATCATTATTATTATTATTATTATTATTATTATTATTATTATTATTATTATTATTATTATTATTATTTTCTTTTTCGTTATATGCTGTTTTATTTTATTTTTTTTGTCTCATGAGGATCTTTTTATCGATGTCTTTCGATGGTTCATGACCGAGATTCTATATCGTGCAGTATTTTTTTTTTTTGCATCTCGAAAATGAGACATTTGCGATGCTTCAAAGACGTTCGAACCGTTTCGACTATATTTAGAATGATTCTAGTGAGAATTAGAACCGGCTATTGGCTCGACTCGACCCGGCGATAATAATGTTTCACGACCTTATTCTATAATCAGGACCATCTCTAAAAATGTAGTTTACCAATTTTCGCGAATGCCGTCATTCAAATTTACAATTGTCTTGTATAATTGTCTTGAATTAGGGTTGATATTGCCTGGGGTGTCGTCCACCCCAGTGTGCCAGTTAAGGGTTTAACAGTTAATCATCACAAGAAGTAGGTTCGACCATTTTTAAGCCCCAAGTTTGATCTCGTGATTGCATTGGAAATAAGAATAATAAAACTTTGTGATTCTTGCAAAATTGTAGTTTTTTTTGGTGAATATTAGATTGAAAATTTGAATATTGTATTAACATGTTTGGTTCTTTTTTGTGTTTTGTTTTAAAGAACGGTGAGACGATCTCGCTCGTCGCCACAGCGTCCAAGCTGGCCACCGTGGAGGATGTGGGTCCGAAGAGGCCCGAAACGTTGGCCCGGCCATCCGCCACCGCCCTGAAAATCTCATCGTCCGCAAGGGCCACGTTACAGTCGCTCAGGGCACCGCGCAACAGGCTAGCGACCTCCTCCGCTAGCACCCGGGACGCTGAGACTATCACGGGTGAGTTTGCCATCTCATCTCGACTACCAAAACAACCCTTGGGCCAAGAGCCGGGTACTTTTTTTTTTGCAATGTTCTACAGAACGGATTTTATTTTTGGAATACGTTGAGGGTTGTCCCCTGAATGTAAATCCAAGTCTGCGGGACGAGACGGGGGGGGGGGGGGACAGCTTCAGCCGCCATCTTGGAAAACGAGTTTTATCGAATATCTCGCGAACCGTGCATCGTACGAAAAAATAGCAAAGATCATTTTTCTAGATAATAACATTTGCCATCTCTTTCATCTGAAACTTTTTTTCGTACAATGCATAGGTTTTTACTTATAGCGCTCTAAACTTTTTAAAATATGGTCATTGCTAAATATTTATTCAAAATGTAAAAAAAAGAAAAAAAAACATTTCAACAATAACAATTCCATTAAAACGTCTCGAAGATGGTCAAAAATTATTTACAACCGACGTATGTAATAACAGATAAACTTGATCAATGCAAATTCCAATCTTATCAGTAGGTCCACAACATTATTTTCACGAAAAGCAGAAGAAGGAGGAGGGGGAAAAAAATTCCATGAAATCCAAAGAAATAGCGAAAAATGTTTATAAACTCTCAGCTGGCAAACTAAATATCAAAGTAATGAGAGTTAATACACACATATTTATTGTAAAAAAAGTAAATAAATCAATAAATCACCAAATAAACATCAACAGAACTGCCCATAAAAATTTAAGAACAAGGCGACGAACGTGTGTTGTAAAAATAAAAACAAAAACAAACAAACAAACAAAAAATTACCTCACAGCTCAGATGTTTTCAGTATCCTCCAAAGGAATGAGATCTGCACATGAGAAATTTCACTCTTCACGTCTCTGACCACCGGACAAACACCGTCGTTCCATCCAATTAACATTCGCAGCGATCACATTTTTTTTTTCAACAATCATCAAAGACTATTCGAATTATTAAATTTTTCAAAAATTAGTTTTGAATGGATATATATGTATATTTTTTGTTATCTCTCAAACTCTGCACTCTCTTGTTAATAATTCAACATGCAATGTGCCAATTGTTTATTTTTTTTTATTCATAAATATTATTTTTTTCTTAGTTTGTTGTTTTTGACCGACTCAGTTTATTTTCTTTCGACGTTTATTTCTTTTTTTAACGTGCTTTGGCGACGGGCCACTTTTTTATATTCCCAAATTCGTGAGAATAATCTCCTCTCTTGGTTTGAAAGCGAGAACCCTGCTTTACCGATGTTATTATTTCTCACCTAATTTTTATCTTTTTTTAAATTAAACTAATTGCCCAGTTAATTTGCGATAAATTGACGAAGCAATATTTTCCATCAATGATATTCTTGATATTTTTATTTTTTTTTCGTGATTGTCGGAAACGTATGAATGAATATTATATATATATTCGATACAGTTGATGAAACGTTCGTGAAGAAACTGTCGTGGTCGGACGTGAGTTAGCTCGCTTTATAGCGTTTTCGGACGATCACGGGAGAGAGAATTTTTATACGTCGTTGGTTTTTCGTCTTTGTTTCACTCGTGTGCCGAAACGGAATTGTAACCGTCTCTCTCTGTCTCCCTCTCTGTCTCTCTCTCTCTCTTTCTCACCTGACCGTACGACGGCCCATGGTGTTTCCCATTGGCCTGAGCCAAATGATGATTGCGTCTGGTGGTCTTGCCGCTCCTGATGCTCGAGACCGTACTGGCTCGGCCTCCGCTTCTCCTGCTCGCACACACACACACACACACACACACACACACACACACACACACACACACGATATAATGCACCGTGTGCCGGGATCTCATCATCATTACGTCGGTCGTCGTCATCATCATCATCATCATCATCATCATCATCATCATCATTATCATCAAGATGGCCGTCTCGGAGCGAGCGGGGAATTGCCGAGCAATCATAATCATCATTATCGTCAGTAGAAACGTTACGACCGAGGCTCTATTTTTCATTCACTTTATTTTGTATTATTTTATTTTATTTTTTTCATTTTTTCTTTCGTCGTGATATTTGAAATTTGCAATATTTTATCAATATTCATCGCGAGGTTCGCTTGGCCGGATTGTGAATTTTAGTTATTTGTGGGATGAGGATATGATTTTTTTTTTTTTTTTTTTTCGTGGTATAACATTTTTCTGGCAAAAAGAATTTTATATTTTTTCGTTATACGATGTTTTCGAGGAAGTATCCTACAAACTGTAAGCGCAACAACAACTAAAGTTTCTTCTCAAAATGCAGAAATTGAATAAAAATTATTGTGAAGAGGCTCCAAAACCAAGAAGCGAAACGTTAAAAAAATAAAAATAAAAACTGTGGTCGTCCTTCGCCGGTGTTCGAATTTACATTAAATTTCTTTGTAAGAAAAAAAAGGGAGGAAAAAAAAATATCTCATCTTTCGATAAAATTGTATTTCTATTCTGTCGTGATAAATTTGTATCGTGGGTCTATTCTAATCGCGCGGTCGTTAACATCGCGACGTGAGAAGAAAAAAAAATAAAAGAAAAACAAAACCATACACAAACAAAGAATTACATGGAAGTACGTGTGGTGAACCGATGGGGGGGAAAATAATCGATTCCGGCGAGATAGGCTCGGCCGATCTTGACTGGCTTCGGTCCAACCCTCGTTTCTATTTTCTACGGATAGCTTTACGGGGGACCCCGAAACGTTTGTGTTTCGCCGCTCGAATCGCCACCGGAGTTAGTATCAAACGCGATCGGGTCGATAAATCATCCGGCGCGCTGGAAAACAAAAAAAAAAATAATCAAAACAAATCAACAGCACAAACTCAATCGAATTGTTTGAAAACCTTAAAGAAAAAAAAGGAAAAAAGGAATCTGAATCGAAAGCACAAACTCAATCTCGAATCGTTCGAAAACCTTAACAAAAAATAAAAAAAGCAATCAAATCGAAAGCACAAACTCAATCGAATTATTTAAAACTTTAAAAAGAAAAAAAAGAAACAAAAAATTAACAAAACCCCCGAGCTGAGTTTAAATCAAAAACACAAACGACCAATGACACCCATTTGATAAACCAAGTGTGTCAAATACTCTTTTTTCTTCTTCTTCATTTTTATTAATCCAACGATTTCGTTTTTTTTCAAATAGCAATTAAACTATTTTTTCATAATTCGTTAATTTTTTTTATCCCTTTGAAAAAATTTTGTTTCATTAAAAAATTTTAATTTTTTTTTAAATTCTTTTCCGATTGTTCGGTTATGGATCGAAGCGTCAGTGATCCGTTGAACAAGTTTGTAGTGATCGCCGGTCAGTGATGAACTATCATAGTAACGAAAGGAAGACGACGAATGGTTATTAATACATCGTCGAATTTGGTCGTCGGTCCAGATCGCGCGGGTCTCTCTCTTTCTCTCTCTCTTTCTCTATCTTTCTCTCTCCCTCATCCGTGCCGTTTGGTGGTTGCGAACGACCGCCGAATTTTATTTCGCTCTAACGCGGTCATCGTCGTTCAATTGCGTAACGCACGCAAAGTCCGCAATGAAAAATTGTTTGCCGCACGACAACGATAATAATTCGAACGATCTAGCGGCGATGTTTCACCGATTATGACGATTCGTTTGGTCCAACGTCGAACAGTTTGAAGATTTTTTTTTTTTTTTTATCTCGTCGAGAGATCGGGAGATTGAAATATATATATATTTTCTTATTTGAGAAAGGTGAAGAGTTGGCGCGAAGCAAGCGATTTTGAATGCGAGAAATGTTTTTTGAGTCATGTATGGCGGAACACCGGGCGTGAAGAGGCCCAAGGGCCCGACAGCCAGACTCAACGGGGTACTCGAGAAAAGACGTCAAGCTATTCTCAACAAGTGGCGAGATGGTAATTAAATTGATCGAGCGAAATAAAAAAATACATAGTTACTTAAAAAAAAAATAATAAAGTTGAAACTTGCAATTTGCTTCCTCTGAATTATTGTGGATAGTGAACGAAGATTCCTTTACGAGGAAGGAAGAATGAGGGCGCTATGAGGAATCATTTTTGGTTTGGCTTCCTCATGAAGTAATCTTCGTTCACTACTCACAATTCAGAGGAAGCAAATTGCTAGTTTTAACTTGCAGCTTTTTGAATCGGCCAGAGGCTTATAATCGAAAAACTTGAATTCTTGTCGAATCCGAACCATTCAACCGATCTTTACCGAAATTTAAATTTCCCACCGTCACAAAGCTTTATTTATGAAGAAGCAAAAACCAGAAAAAATTGATCCCCACAAAATGTGAATTTAAAAAAAAATATACCTAACACAATTATTCCAATTTTGGTGAAATTCAATATCGATGAGGGTAAAATAAATGGAATATCATGAATCGAATCGACTGTGAAATGTTGTTCCAAGAGATTGCCGCGTTTGTTCGATTGAAAAAAAAAAAAAAAAAAAAAAAATTGTTTTTAAAAACTCTTCGTGGTCGAACGGTGATAACGAAGAGATCTGTTTTACCTTTTGCAACCGTGGGCACGAAGACTCTCGAGGTCTCGCAGCACGATTCGATTTTACCTTCGGCGACTACAAACGTTCGCTCCGTCTCTGCACGGGTTTCCAACGATAAATCGATTCCACAAGTGGCAGCACTCATCATCGTCGATAATTCGAAAATTCGCGATTTATTACGAAAAAAAAAAATAAGACGATGCAATGCGATAGCACACATTGTCACGCGAATCAATCAGCTTGATATGAGAAATTCGTTATCGACGCATGGAACAATCGACGTTACGTTTCTTCTTCATTATTATTATTGTTATTTATTGTAATAAATTTATTTATTTATATATGCTTTGTTGTTTTTTTTTTTCACGTTGCATTGTCGAGGCACGTGATAATTATGGAGGAAGGATCTTATAATTACAGAGCTGAGCTTGTTATCGTTATTACAATGGTAAACTTATTCTTTATAATAATGCACATTTTTGCGAACGATGATGCGTCGAAGCCATGCACACGATTCTCTCGGCTTCGGTTCGTCATTCTTCGTCTAATTAATCGGCACAATCTTTCACACATCAATTACGGTACGTAATTGCGCGTAATATTAGTTTCGCCTCGGTCGGTAGAGTATTTCTTTGAAAATCAGGCAACTGCATTCAAAGAGGGCAAAGAATCTTCGAACTGGGCTTCATTCATTTTATTATTTATTTATTCATTTGTTTAGTTGTTTATTTGTTGATGTGTTTATCGATTTATTTTTTTCACGCCATTAAGGTGCCATTAAGTACCCTCCATAAGAGAGTTCCTCGTCAGATTTTCATGAAACTTGGCATACTTATAGGTATCGATAAGAAAAAGGTTCAGTTAAATTTTTCGGCTTTCCGGAGCGCGAGAAAAAATATATCAACACTTTTATTTTCACACGTTTAACATGGAGCCTTATGGAGAATCACGCTTAATTTGATATAATACAAAAATTCCTCGTCAGATTTTAATGAAAACACTTGAGCGGCAAGTTGAATATTCGGAGAACATTTTGGGCACTTGACAGTAGTGATCAGGAGACTGTGATGATAATAATAAGCAAATAAACATCGGGAAAATACAGTTTATATGAGGAGTTGGTCGTGATCCAGTAGACATGGCAACGTTGCGCGTTTGTTTCCCATCTTCTCTCTCTCTCTCTCTCACTAATCGACATCATAACACGCGACGTTGTCACATCAAAGTACTGCGTACCTCAATCAGGAGATGGTATATCTTAGGCTTGCTTCGACTCTTACAGTTTGTGGGATACTACCTTAAATGTTTAGCGAACCTTTTATTGCATCGAAGGGATCACTGTACGCTCCGGCCTCGGCCTCGCCTATCCTATTACGGTATCAAATGCAACCCGGTCTCTCGGACTATTACCCGATACGTCGCACCGCGAACGAGAGTCGTCGTCCGGTGTCGCGCACGCACCAACGAAAAAAAAAAAAAAAAAAAACTTGACGAGCAAGACTCTTCTCACGTCTTCTCACGGAGCAAATCCGCGTACCGCAACTATCGCATCGTTGTCTCTTCATCCCCGGCGAATAACCGCATTACAACGTAATACGATCAATTCCAAGCCCGAGAAAAAAATGAGAGTTCATCAAACTCGTGCGCAAAATCGAATAATTTTTCTCAACGATAACGCGAAACGAATAATTTTTTTTTTTACAAATCATCGAAAACAACAAATAATATTTGCATTTTATTTTATTTTCCTTAATTTTTGCATTTGATAAATTTTTTTTTGTCATCCGCACATGAGAATGACCCCATTCCCGTACCAATTTCAGTGTGCAAAGTACCTGATCCTTGCATTCTAGGAACGATGCGGGAATTTTCGATTTCCGCACTGTATCACCTCACTGGAGTACCTTCGTTCACGAAAACTCTCTCAACATTCTTCATGTTCATCTGATTTACATGATTTCCATTCAACCTCTTTGTCGCCAACGAAACTCACGTGTAATTTTGTTTTTCTGTTTTAATTTGTTTTTTCCAGAGGTGTGCAGCGGAGGGGATCTGCCTGAGGTCGAGATAATAAGCCTGCTCGAAGAACAGATACCGAGGTATCGTCTTCGCGCCGACACCCTCACGGAATTTCAAGGTAAGCCGGGGAAATGTAATTTCACAATTCGAATGAACAAAACGAATGGAAGACAAAAAAATGGCCTAATCATTGGAGATTTTTTAACTTTTTTCTGTCTCTCTTCTCGTTATCAAAATACATTAATTTTGTGAATTGCTTCCTCATAAAGGAAGCTATGTGACGGTTCGAAATTTTTTTTTCGAGATCTTTATGTCAATAGGTTCAAAATGTCCTAAAACATCGAGAAATTACATTTGTAGAAAATGTCTGGATGTTTAAATTTACGACTCTATTCAAATGCTCATAACATTTTTATTTTTGAAGATCGCGGTCTAAAATTTGGTACGTAGGTAGAAAATCGTATGGAGATTCGAAAATTAAAAAAAAACCGATTTTTTATACCCCTCGGGTGACTCAGTCCCCTTAAATTATGACGAAGCGATTTGCAAGTATCAACCTGCAGCTTTTTTTAATCGGATCGGATAATTTTTTTTTCAAGTTTATTTTTTGTAAAGTCTAGAGTAGCGTCCACCCCTTAATTAAGTTGAATTTCCCCGACGGAGTCACGCGTACCGGTTTTCTGGGAGTCGAGCGATGCTGCAAGGCCGATTGATCTTTAAAAAAAAAAAGTCCTCGTGGCGTCGAGCGAGCGGTCTAGAGTGGCCTGTTTATTTATAACGATGAAGGTGGAGTCGCGAAACGAGTCAAAGTTCGCGTGACTGGAATACCACATCAGCAAAACCCTGTCCGATGATAATCCGTTGGACACACCGAACGATATTATCGTTAT